>JAJEJO010050248.1:1297598-1369294 GCA_020662805.1 Glaucomys volans
TGAGGGGGCTGGGGATATAGCTCAGTTGGTAGAGTGCTTGCCTTGCAAGCACAAGGCCCTGGGTTCGATCCCCAGCACCAGCACCAAAAAAAAAAAAAAAACTAGTCCTAGGTCTGGTAAAGCACCCCTGAGTTCAAGCTCCAGTACCACAAAACAAAACAACAACAACAAAAAACCTCCCAAAAAATAAACAAAAGCTATTCCTTGGAGATGATGTGAATAGTAAAGGCTATTGCAAAAATAAACAGTACTGCTTCCTTCCATAGAAGCGTAATGCAACATAAGTAGGACACTAGTGCATCATTAAGACCAATTTTAATGCAGGCATGAATAAGGACTTACCTTATTGTTTTCTACATTATCTCCCTCTTTCAATTTAATAGGATCAATTTCACAGGATTTTGAGGATTCACATATCTGGAAAATAATTTCTCAGTTAATGTTCTTTCCTAAATAATTTGACAAAATGAAAATAATTATTTTCTGATAAATTAATGATAAAAATTAAAATTATAACAAAGTTGAAAGCATCTATCCAGAGATTACTTAAACGAGGTATATAATTTTCCTAAAAAACTATATCAAAGAGTGTTTCTCAGATCCTTGAAACTCTAGCTAAAATAGAAATACGAAAACAAATCTTTATATAGATTACACTATAATGTGCCTTCTGAGTAAAAATCTATTGAAATAAAGGTAAATAATTCACTTCTAAAGTGTTTAGCCTCATTCTTTCAATAACTCACAAAAGGATAGATGTTTCCTATCCACAGACCACTATAACAAGACCAGAGGCTATCACTGCAGGAGACACACTCTACCTCATCTAGAGTAGATTTTAAGGTTACTTTCAGGTAGTGCCCTCCCACTATTTTCATCATCTCATCCAGACATCGGGTAGCCAAGGAATTTCCTCTAAAAATTGTGTTTGCATCTCTGAAACAGAAACAGAAATAGGTGAAACAAGTGTAATAAAAAAGGCTGTGAATTCTCATTATGAGAATTTGACTTTGGTCATATAATTTTTACCATCTACTTAAAAACTTGCTGCTACTAGGTTTTTCAAACTTACAAAAATTACTTTCCAAAAATATGTGAAAAATCAGTTAACAAAAAGAAGAAAACATGTTCGTGAAGCAAAAACGTATAATGTATGTGTCTGTGTGTGTTTACATGCCCATAAAACAAGTGTTATGAGACTGAAGGGACTGAGTAGCCACTGATTGTTTTTTCTAAAGTCATGTGTGCATATAAGGGTTCCACATAATGGAAAAGGGGGCAAACCAACTTCTGTCCTAGTATTTTATTTGTGTCATGTGAATTACAGAGATTAATAGTAATAATTCCATTACATGAAAAAAATTCCTTCATTAGTTGTTACTCTTACTGATGTGGATACTGTCTGTAACCTAAAGGAATGGCTTTTGCCATTTGCTAGGCAGTTCTTTTAGCCAATTATACAGTAAGGCTGGTTAATACAAAAGAACTCAGACTGCAGAATCAATTCAGCAAACTAAGGTTCAATTTTGACAATATACAGTTAACATTTAATAAAATAAAATTCTTACTGGGTATCCTTCAAGTCTAATTCCGCCACTGCTGTGACAAAAGGAACAAGTTTATCATGGTGCAGCAGAAGTCGTACAAGGGGCAAAACTGCATCATTTTTATCTCGACATATTTCACCCAAAATGTAAGCAGCTGAAGCAGATATTGGCTGGAATACAGAAAGGTAGAAAAAAAGCACAAAATCAAGAAAATATAATTATGTTTAATCACTAACTTGTAAACAGAACTCAAATGTTCATATACAGAATATTTAATTTCCTGAATTTCTATCAGAGATTAAATGTGCACACATTGCAATCAAAACTCTAGTTCAGATAAACTAAACACACACACTTTCAAAAGAGTTGACACTCTGACATCTTTTCTTTATCATTTACAGAATTAGTTTGGCTTTTGTTATATTAAATCATATATTTAAGAATTTTAAAGTACCTGAACATCTGGTGATTTTAGCAGCAAAGTTTTCAAAGGACCATAGTACTCTGAAGGAAGCACATAGTCTTCTGTATAACATATATTTAATCGAAGAGATCCCAGGTCATCAGTTTTGGATGACTTGTTTCCATTATCTCGTGGCTGTAGCAAGTACCTAAAGTAAAAAATACAATCAATTCCATGCATTGGTAATGAGCATCCAAGTCAGTTAGGTAAATAAACAGCCAAGCTGAAACAACCAATGAACCAACCATCTAGGGCAGAGGTATAGCTCAGGAGAGGAGTATGTGCTGGGTGTGCATGAAGCACTGGGTTCAATCTACAGCACCCAAATGAAATAAATTAAATAAACAAAATGAAAAGTCAACCTAGCAGTTAAAGCTAGGGTACTTCTTAGTATCAGGCTACTGATCAGAGGCTTGATACTAATTACATATTGGACTAGAAAACTAAGCAGATTTTTATCCAGGAAATAAAAACATAGATAATAAAAAATTAAGAGCTCAAAGGGGTTAAATACGACTTTGTTAGCTTGATGTTTTAGGAAGAAAAGGTAAAACGTACTTAAAATTCAATGTATTTGCCAAAAAGAAAATTTTGAAATCTGAGAAACTAAATTTAAGAAAAAAGCATATAGTTGAAATAGATAAAATACACTAGGAGGGTGACCTTGTTTTTGCTTTTCAGGTTTTGGTGCTTGGGATTGAACTCATGGCTTTGCATATGTTAAATATGTGCTCTCCCACTGAACTACACTCCCAGCCCTGTAACCTAGTTTTAAAGTAAATTCTGTATGTAAAAACTTTGACTTATTTTATAAAAAGTTAGTGATTAAAGTTTATAAATAGCTTTTTATATTGTTAAAATAACAATATAATTATACTGAAAATGTTTTTATTTCCAGATATCACATTGACATAGTTTTTATCAGGTAAGTAAAATGCAAAAAATATACATATGCAAAAACAGACACAGCTTTAAATACCTCAGGAAAGAAATGTTTACAAGTCAAGAGACATCTGTAGGATCAAAACCAAAAATCTAAATTTTTAAAAAAACTTTTTATCATGGAAATTTTAAATGCATATAAAAGCAAAGAGAGTAGTACACTGAACTCCATGTATTTATCACCTAGCTTCAACAGTTACCAGTTCAAGACTAATCATGTTTTAGTAATCTACCATTCACTCCTGCTTTATTATATTAAAATGATTTCCAGGTATCTTATAGTTTCATGCATTACTTTAAAAATCATCATTATTCAGTTGGTATTCAAATTCTTACAAATTTATCATCAATAGTTTTATACAGTTTGTTCAAACCCAAATAAGGTACATAGATGATAATTGGTTAATAGTGTTCTTATGTTTCTTTTAATTTATAGATTACTCCACTCCTCAGTTCTGAAGAGTTCTCCACATTTGGAATGTTCCTGTATCCTCTCTGTATTTCCTATATATTGGTAGTTAGATATAGAGGCTTGCTGTTTGGGGAAGAATGTTTCATTGATAGTGTTGCATAGTTCCACCAAGAGGCACTAATGTCTGTTTCTCTTTTTGTGATTTTAGTGGTCACTAATTATCCATGTCTAGAGCCATTAACCACCAAAATTAATCATCACTGTACTTTTGTATTTCTAACATTCCTCTTCACTAATCAGTTGGAATGCTTTTTATGAAGGAATCTCAGTAGTTTTGATATTTTTATATTTATCAGCTACAGTTTCCCCAACTAGACTGAATTGTTTAAAGACAGAGGTGAGAAGGACTTCATAGAACGTTTACTAGGTGTGAGAAATGTATCATGAAGACAGAAAAGAGAACCAGAGGATTAACCAAGCAAAATAAAAAGACAAAGAGATGAAGCAGGGAGAAGAAATTATGGAAAATTGTGTCACTACCCCCAATAGAGGAATCCTATTTTGAAAGATCAACTTTCAGAACTTCTGCTTTCTGATTTGAGAAACACTGATGTAATGATATGGCTAATGAAATAACTGGAAACAACCCTGTTAGCAAAGGTGACTCAGAAGTACCTCCAAGTCCAGCTGGCTGATCACCAAACATCCTGACAAGGACATAACTTTGGTCAATTTCCCACAATCCAGGATAAGTCTCTGCAGCCTTGCAAATTCCAGCATCTAGCTTTATCAGCATATCTAAAAGTGAACATGAACTGCAAAGATGGAGTGCAAAGCCTGATATACTTGAAGAAGATCAATAAATTTATGAAAAGAAATACAACAGAAAAGTGGCATCGGTACCTGCATTATTTGGCAACCAATACAATTTATTATGGAAATGTTCATTCACAGAAGTAAAGAGAAGACTGCTAACAGTAATAATGGACACACTGCCCACTTGCCCCAGTGACTCCCAGGCACTCACCCCTTGGCTTTAACAAATATCACCATGTATCATAGTGTTTTCATCTATATCTCTTATTTTAACTAATATGGATGTCTTTTTTACCTATAGGTAAACTATTGGGAAAGCAAATTATCAAAAGGTGGTATGTTAAATATGGAGACACAACAAGGAAAGTTAAATAGTCTTAAGAATCTCTTAGTTAAATAACAGTCTTGCCAAAGAAACACTGATGCTTCTAGGCCAGGTAGGTGCCCCTTTCCTCATCCACTGTGCCTGATGGGCTATGCCCATATCTGTTTCTTTAGTTCAAATCTTTTTTTTTTATTATTCTATTTCATAAATAGTGCTTTCCATACACAGTAGAATAACATCACTTCTATTACTGCATACTCGGTTACAACTGGTTCTGCCTCTCTCGGGCTGCACCTATCCATCTTAAACAATGTCTCCACATGCTATTCCACGCTCTACAGTCAAAACAAATTTTTCTTTGATTTGTTCTACAGAAATTTTACTAGGGGCAAATTTATTTCCTTATCTTCCAATTATTTGGGGAGTTATATCAGGATGCTCAGGAACTCCAGAAGGGCTCACTCCTGTCACTTTTAAAACTTGCCCCCTTGGGGATTTTTTGGGCAGGTAGGAAATCTCTATTAACAAAATACCTCTGTTTCTATCTGGAAAAAAAACAAAACAAAACCTTCAAAACATCACTGTTTTGCCCATCCCTTGAAACATTTTAAGTTATATTTGATAAGGGTCATTCAAATCTTTGCTAATAACTTAAAACAAAACATTTTGAGTTCTAAAAGTATTCAAAAGTATGTCAAAGTATAAATTTATTATAGTCCATTGGTTAATAGCACGAACATTGAATCCCTGCTATATAACTTTGGGCAAGTCACTCAATCTCTGTCTCCTCTGTTAAATAAGGGGTGTTTATTAATAGTACCTTACTCAAACCTTATAACAGCCCCCAAAAGGTAAGCAAAGTATTTAGAATTGTGCCTGGTACACAGTTAACACTATGTAAATGCTATACATATAATACAACTATTCCCACTTAAATATATGAATAACATTCATATATGAATGACATAGTTACTTGTATAACTATATGTGATTATTATTTGAAAATATCACAAAGGCTCAATTTAGTAAATCACCTGAAAGATCCTTATGAATTATGTAATCATGTATTAATCAGAGCTAAAGAGAAAAGCCTCAAGATTTGTTAAACAGAAGATATCTGATAGGACTTAGATCTAGGAAAGAACAAACAAGGGAAGAAAAAAAGCAAAAAACCCTGAAGCATATTTTCTTTAGCTTCTGAATGACATATTTTGGTTTCAAAGAATGAGAAAGAGTAAATAAAGGAAAATTATTAACTGAAAGTGGCATTCCATTGCTATCTTTTTCAATCACAATTACAGAGGTATAAAAGCAATTCTATACTCTCACAAGTTAACAGGTTTGGTAGTTCCTTAATAGAAAAAAAATCAGCATTTGAAAAATTGTAACCATAAGGTTAAAATTGAGGGAGCAAACCAAAATTATAATTATTTGTATATAATCCATAAGCTGGAAAGTAACTGTTCAGAGGCAGCTCTACTAATATTTGAATATTATTTCTGATTCACTATCAGGGGATCTTTACTAAGGATAGAAGGTATTTTATATTTTCCAAATTCGAGTAGTAAAAAGATATGTCAAAAAAAAAAAAAAAACAAGGCCAGAAAAAAAAATGTTTGAGGACAAAAGGTGCTAAAATTGGCAAACCAGACAAATAATTTCAAGTAAAACATTAATCTAGTTTTAAATTATGTATAAAGTGCTTATTTTGAAAAAAAAAAAAAAAAAACAATCATTTATTTTATCTACTATTTGAATTTTCAACATGAAAAGATATTTACAGGGCTGGGGTTGTGGCTCAGTGGCAGAGTGCTTGCTTAGCATGTGTGAGGCACTGGATTCGATTCTCAGCACCATGTACAAATAAACAAAATAAAGGCCCATCAACAACTAAAAACATATTAAAAAAAAAAGATATTTACATCTATTTTTTTAAATGTCCACTTATGTACTGGATCACCTGGGGGTAATTATATCAATTTGTACACAAAAAATTATGTAAATATTAAATTCTCTGATATTAAGGTAATTAATGAAAGGAGATTAAACTAGATTATCCCTAAGGTTGTCATTTGTAATATTCTAAACAATGGGATATTATGCAAAAAAAAAAATGCAGACATGCAGACATTCTATATGTATTAATTTGGAATAATGTTGATGATAGTGAAGCAGTAATATATCACCATGAGAGCATGATTTATACCCATCAACAAAGTTCTTGCCACTTACTTTATGTTAATTCATTTCATCTTCCTAACAACTTTAGAAAGTATCAATCCATTTTATAAAGAAATTAAAGGCAAACAGATTGAGTTCAAGGTTATAAAAGTATTTAACAGCAGAGGTAGAACTGAACCAAGGCAGTTTGGTTCCAGAATCCATACACTTTTTTTTTTTTTTTTTTGCAGTGCTGGGGGTTGAACCCAGGGCCTTGTGCTTGCAAGGCAAGCACTCTACCAACTAAGCTATGTCCCCAGCCCGCCCAGAGTCCATACTCTTAACCACCATCAATAGTCAACAAAAGACTTATTGATGTTCTATTATTATATTGATGTTCTATTGTTAAGTAAAAAAAAGCAAGGTGACTTGCAGAATACAGTGTGTACTTATTTGTGTAAAGAAAGGGAAAAATGTGTATTTATTTGTATATATATACAAAACATTTTCAGAAACTTTGGAACAATGGCCACCTCAGAGTGGGAAACTGAGAAGCTGAGGGGAAGGACCAGGACAGATCTTTACTGGACCTGGGAACTAAGTGAGTATATTACCTATCAAAAAACAAAACAAAACAATTCTATTATCCACCCAGGGAAAAGTAAAAACTAACCAAACCAACAATACAGTAAAACTACCAAGATAATCCTAACATCTGATCAAAGTATCAGCATTAAGAACACAATACTATTAAGGAAGTGAACAGCCAAGAAAGGGAGGAGTGACTGAGTCATCATATTAAAATTTGAGAATAAAATTATATTAGAACCTTCAAAAACCAGTTTTAGGAGAAACTGAAATAGACAAATTCTAACAAATAATTGGAAAAAAGAAAGTGAACTCAGACTTTTCAAACAACGAAAGTATACTACCTACAGTTATTCTAGCCCTTTGCTAATATGGAAATTACAAAGAGCATCCCTGAAATCCTGAAGGAAAGCAAAACTTTTCTTGAGTTTTCATGCAGTTACCATCAACCCCACAAGGGGATGCTATAGTTCTACAATTCAAAAGTTTTGTTTCTGACCTAAAAGGAAATAGCATTCACATTTTTATATTTCCTTACATCTATGTTAGTATAAACAAATTAGCAGATGTTTCTGTTTTGTGCTATATAAATTTTAGCACTTATACTTTTGGCAGGTTACTTTAAAATATTTATACTATTGGCAAAAAGTAAAATCTAGAGGAATAAAATTAATTTGTCTGCTAATGTTCTTACAACCTGAGGAGGTAGCTGGACAAAGTTTTGCCAAACTTGGAAGGCATCCCTGGAGACTGTCTCACTTAAAATACAGGCATTTTTAAAGCTCATTTTGAGGGGCCCTGGGAGGCAAAACGACTAATTTTTCTCTTCTGTATGGAACTTGACAGAGTTCAGAAATTTTAATTTTATAATGTATGCTATTTTATGGAAGGCAGAAAAAGATATATTGTGAGGGGAGGGTGAAGAATCCCAAATGTTCATCAATTTTTCACTGTGACTAAGTTAAATTATTTTTTCTTTGAGGATGCATTTTAGAAATCATATAAAATGCCATCAAAACTAATAAATCTTATATCTGCATTAGGTAGAGGTAAAAATTTAAAAGTTTAAGTCTAAAAATCAATCTGCAAGTGTTAGAAAACAAGAGAGTCCAACTCAATCCAGTCAGGAAAGGCATGACCAAAAGAAACATCTAAACATTCAGTGTCAACCTCTTGTAGACAGAAGAAACTTAGTTCTAAAAAATGGTTCTTATGGTTAAATAATATTCCATGGTATATATGCCACGTTTTAAAAATCCATTCATCCATTGATGGACATTCTATCAGAAAAAGGATGAAATTCTGTTGTTTATGCAACACAGGCATAAAAAAACCAATGCTGTATGTTCTCCTCATTTGTGGAAGCTAAAATAGTTGACCACATACTAGTAGAGAATAGAACACATGTAACCAGAGGCAGGAAGAAGAGAGAGTAAAGAGAAAGTATATAATGGGTATAAAAATGCAGTTGTTGGGGGAGTAGTTTCAATGTAATAAAGCACGACAGGGTAGCTACTATCCATAACAATTATAAATTTCACCACAATTAGAGAAGAGTTTCAAGGTTTCCAATACAGAGAAATTATATTTAAGGAGAGAGAAATGCTAATTTCCCTGATTTGATCATTATACATTATATACATCATATATTGAATTAAAACACTATACTCCACAAATAAATAAAAATACACCATTTTTTTAAAAAGTGGTCTCTAAAAGGCAAATGAGAAAAGGCATGTTCATTTACATTCAGCTGAAACTCAAGTCTAGCATGAGGGATATTGGCAGGCTACTGGAAGGGGCAAGATACATATGCTTTTTCAAGTGCTGGAGACAGAAAATCCCATAGTTTCACACTGATTCTGCCAAGGAAATTAGCATCAATGTAACGTCACAGATAGAGTCACAAAAAGGTAAAATAATACTGTAGCCATTATTGAGTCCCTAGAGTTCCAGCAAAGCGCATTACTTAAATCAGCTCAACAACAACAAGACCCTAGAAACTCAGAAATAACATCAGGGCCCTCCACAGTGCATTTCAACATAGTGTGGTGAGGGAAAATCACTGGTTAGTTTTCATGAACAACTGATGGTCCTAAATAAACCCCTTGCTTTCAAATATCCATGGTTCCAATAACTGAAAATAAAGCTTTTGAGCTGCAGCTGTTCACTTGTGAGCAAGTATCTTCTCACTTAGGCAACTCATGTAATGTTTTATATTCTCCACCTTCTCAGAATTTCTAAAACTTCATTTCTGAACAGGAAAGTAATTCTGGACAATTAAGTTCTTTTATCTAAGAAGCACATGTTAAGTCATAAAACCATTGAAGTACTTATATTTCTATGATCATGAATTCATAATCCAATCAATTAATGTTAATGAAATTTTGCTTATTCCATAGCGAATTTAAAATGTTTATAGTGAGCATTTGTTTGTAATATATACTGTATTACAGAGGATTAAGAGGATTGATATACACTACGTTACAGAGTTCACTACAACATTTGTCTTTCTTACCAGGCTTGATAAGAGGTATCATTTCTTAACACATTCACAGGAACCTTAATCTCACCCAGGAAAACATCTTGGACCAGGTTTCCATTATTCCACAAGTCAATCCTGAAATTGAACACTGGCTTTATGTTTGGCAAATAATGTTTAAGTAAATGCACACCTCCAAATAGTTTCAAATTACTTTGATTTGTATTACAGCATTAATTGTACATGCTTAAAAGAGATGTTAGCATTGCCATATACCTCACTATCCAGACTAGAAATACAAAATAGTATAGCAGTTTTTATTTAAAAACACACGAAGTGTCAATTCTAAAGAGTCTAAAAGAAGTCACATAAGATTTTTAGTTTGAATATCTACACTTTATTTTAACCTGTAGCAATAAGGATAACAAAGTTACTTCATTTAATTTGAGAAAAGAAACCAATAGAAGACTACAGTTTCTTTTTCAATTATAACCTAATGTAAAGATTGATGATTTAGAAAAATGTATTACCTGATCACTTCAAACACATGATTAATATGCCCTTTAGATGAACACACTGTTAACACCACACCTACACATGCACTTGCCAAACTTCCCTTTCCAAAACAGCATAGATATTTAAGACCTAGGAAATATCACAAACTGCAAACACATGCACCTGTTGAATTATCTCCTTACCTCACTGAAATTTCTGATAGTCAGCAGATATGTTAAGAAGAATGAAAAAATTATTTCTAAATTGGTGTAGATATAATTGCTTTTCCATCCACTATGCTATGATCTAGATGTTTAAGGAACAACTAAATTAAGGAAGAATTTTAAGATAAAACAGGTGAAAATTAGGTAGTCTATGTTTACAAAAATCAATATACTTTGCAAATAAATCAGGTTTTGAAAAGATAATTTAAATTAGATGCATCTTCCTCTAAGTTTCATTAATCAACTTGCTGTGGAGAATTATAGTAAGGTTGGTTCTCCCTTTTCAGTTAAATTTAGGATTTTCTTTTGGTTCATGTGCGCACACGCGCGCGTGCACACACACACACAAAAACAATTATGTAAAATCCCAAGGTACATACCTAATTTCTAGCTTTTCAATGTCCTCCTCTTCTACCTGGAATTGGGACTTTTTGGTATAACTACTGGATCTGGTTACCTGTAAACAAAACAGTTTAGTAAAAAAAAAAAAAAAAAAAAAGGTATTTTTTAAGTAATTTTTTCCTACATGAACTTAAAAATGACCATTTCCAGGGCTGGGGATATAGCTCAGTTTGAAGAATGCCTGCCTTGCAAGCACAAAGCCCTGGGTTCAATCCCCAGCACCAAAAAAAAAAAAAAAAAAAAGACCATTTCCAAAATATTCAATTACAGATATAAACAAGAAAACAATGAGGTAATATTTTACCTAAAAGTATGGAAAGTAAGCTATGGAAGTAGCAGGGAGGTAAAAATAGGTAGTGGGGGATAAAATCCTTGCCTCCATACTGTTCCTATCAACTCAATACAAAGGAACATGAAGTTCCAGCTCATGGGTTGTCTTCTACTGCCTTGGAGAGTAAAATGTCTTAATTCAATGAAGCTGCATTTGCTTAAAACTACTTAAAAACATTCTCACATTTCTCAAGTTTTGCTCACATTTCTTTCTCCCTTCTTTGGTGAAAACACCAAAGCCAGTGGCAGGAACTGCCTCAACTACCATCTACCTGAACAGGTCCACTCCCACACAGGCCTCTTCAGTTGGTGAGTTTTCTCATCCTCTTCTCAACAAGATGAGATGATTCTCCTCTTTTCTAAGGTTACTCCACCCACATACAGTATGTAATAAGCATGCAGTAAACACTCAATCTGCTTTAATTGCAGCTTTCTTTACTAGTTTGTTCACCCTACTCACACTGAAGAAAAATTCTCCCCTTAAATTAAGGTCTTTCTATCTTTCTCTTCTCAGACAAGTATCTGAAAACTGTAATTCATCCTTCAGCCTGTGCTTCCTCAGCACCCACTCACAACTCCTATCTGGCCTTCTCATATAGATCACCCTCCTACAATCTTTCTCTGCATCACCAATTCTGATGCCCAGTTCTTATTTATCACTGTCCTTGACCTCTCTTTGACCTAGTGATCACACAACCACAGTTCCTTTCCCAGAACACCCTTGACTTTGAGTTTACCTGGGCACTATTCTAGCAACCTTCTCTGCTCTGTTTTTCTCCTCTGAGCCTATGGACATGGGTATTTTCTAAGGTTTTATCTTTTACTTTGACCTGAAAAACAACTTGATGCTGCATGGTGCTGTGCAGTTTATAAAGTGCTTCCACATGCGTTATCTCCTCTGTTCATCAGAACGTTGCTCTGAGGCAGACAGGGCTAGATTTATTATCCTCATCTTGAAAATGAGGAAGCAAAAGTACAAAAATTAAATGACATGCTCAAAGCTGAATACTGAATAAGCAGCTAAACCAAGCCTCTTCACTTCTTCTCCTTTATTGTACACCTCTACTCCCAGGGCTTTTTTGATTCCTTGTAAACAAATCTTTATCTTGATGTACAGCCATCACTTATGTTTTGGCCATGAACTGCCAGCACTGGAGCATTTTATATGTCAGATTCCTTTATGTCCCAAACTAAGCCACATAATTTTCTTCCTCCTACTTTTCCAGACTTGAAACCAGGGGGCAACTTTGACTCTTTTCTTTCCTTTTTCCTCTGTAACCAATTTGTCATCTTGCCCTTTACAGTATCTTTCTTATCTGCCTCTTTCTATGTATATCTACACTATTTTCTAGAACAGACCCTTCCTTAGTTGTTTTTTCGTTTTTGTTTTTTTAACACCTGAGCCACCTGGCCCACAGATTATGGTTAATTCTTTTCAAAACATTGCTTTATTCTTACCACTTTCAGACTCAAAAATACTCAAGGGCTAAAATTTAAGCACCCCAGCCAAGAAACTGGAGGGTTTTCATTAGCTGGTCCTGTTCTACCATTCTATTCTCGGTTGCCATTATTTTCTTAAACAAACCCCATTAAATCATTATTTGCTGCTCTTTGACATAACTTTCTGGCTGGTCTCTGAGCTCAAAATGCTCTTTTTCCTCACGTAAAAAAATTTAGTCTTTCTTCAAGCCTCTCCTGACCACCACAGGTGGATAGTGTCTATTGCACTTGCCTGTGGTGTAGATGCATGCATATGTGTACTGTCTTCTACTCCAGCCAGCGGACAGAAACTGAACTTCATCTATCTTTATAACCAACTCCAAAAGGGCCACTGGATAAATATTTCAAGGCCTAACAGGTCCGCTGGTACACCAAACAGGTTAGATCTTGACTTTCAAAAAGCCCTCTGCTTGCTGCAAGGCTCTATAATGCTAGTAGATTCCATCCCATCTGTGGTTCGAGATATGTGGACTTATGGGGAGGGTGAGGGCCTTCAGTCAGTAGCCCTTTTTTTGCCTTCCGTTTTCTCCAGTTTAGATGTAACAATCATTAATAAATGTAGACTACAAATGCAGAACCATTAATAAATGTAGAATGACTGTAACAAGTCCTTAGCCAGGAAGTGGGAAAGTCACATCGGTACATCTTCTCCCCTCCTTCCACCCCCACAGTTTTCTATTTCACTTTTGTTATTTTCTTCAGCCTGGGCTCTTTTATTACAGTACAATAATCAGGCATGACTAGAGATACCATAGTACTCTCTCTCCACTTTAAAAGGGAATAAAACATTAAAAAAAAAAAGAAGAAAAAGCATAAAATGTAACTCCTTTTTGCAAACCTTTCTCACAAGTTAATATCAACTGTAACATGTTCTATTACACAATCTAATTTTAGAGTTTGATATTTTTTTTCTGTAGTCTTTAAGTAATATAAAAAAGGATTTCTTTACTGAATGCTCTCAAGTAAAGAACTCCAAAGCACTGTGTTTGGGACAGTTTTGAGGCAGTTGAAGATCTCCATGAAAATAAACAAGCATGTATCTACAGAGTAAATTAGACTAAAAAGAACTTAATAACACCCTCCCCTCTGGGTACTGGGCATCCCAGGGATTTGTTCATGCTGGGTAAGTGCTCTATCACTGAGCTATACTCCCAGTCCCAATAATAAGGTTTTAGTCACAAAGTATTTTATACTCTCAAAGGGTCCTTACAAGCTCTGGGCATTATAAAAACACTCCTGAGTTGGGTAGGGCTGCTAATGTTTTCCCTTACAATATTACCCTTTCACAAAGTAAAAAACTTGAGTCTCACATTAAGTGACTCATTCAAAACCATCTGGGACTAGATCTCAGATCTAATGATAACCATACTCATTTCACTGGTGGTTTTCAAACAGTCTGCTGCAGAAGAGTCTTGTGGTCATTATGTGTCAGATGGGGAGCTGGACAGGGTGGGGAGGGTATAAAGGAAGGTGTGACAGTGAGAATGACTGGAGTGGGGTGGGATGGCCCTAGCCTTCCCTACAACCAAATCAATCAGAGCTCTGCTTTTATCAGTTTTATGGTTCTATTGCTTTCTGGACAGAAATGCTTGGTTGCATTAGTTGATAAAATGATCATTATGGCTGTGGGTTGGGAAAATAAATCAACTAGAACTCAATCTTAAATATTCATTGTTAACATTTATATAAAACAAGAAATTACCTCAAAATAAAAGATTTCATTAAACTGCGGATTGCTTGTTTTCTTCTTTACTTTTGTCTTCTTTTGGTCATTCCTGTTCCAATGTGGTAGAGTTTTACCTTGTAGAACTTAACAGTACACAATTATAAAACATGCTATTTCCAACCAGGGAGCCTGGCCTCTGTTTAAATGTTAAGATGACTCAGGGAAGATTGCAGTTTTAAAAATTACTTGGGGAGAGGGGCACAAGGTATCCCCACAAACAAAAAAAAAAAAAAAAAAAAAAGTTCTATATATGCAAAGAGTGTATTATTCTTTCTATGCCTATACCAGACTGACTACCAAGTTCTCTTCAGAGGTTTTAAAACACATTTTACTACATAAGCAACTCAGAATAGGGAGAAGGCAGGCCATGAGATTTACAATGCCTCTACCTATGTTGAAAAACACCTGAGCACCATGAAAAGCATTCTTAATCACTTTACCTCTTGAGCTTCAGCTGTAATAGTGACTGAGACATTTTTAATTTTGAAATAATTATTCAGAGGTTATAAAGAAATGTACAGCCAAGTCCTGTAGCTGTACTCAGCCTCCCTGTAGCAGAACCCAGCCTCCCCCAAGGGAAAATCTTACACATATAGTACAATAGAAAACCAAGTGACTTTTTAAAACAAATTCATATGCTAAGCAGTTTCTAATTATATGCTACTAAACAATTACACCAAATAATTTGCATGTCAGGTACAAATCAATAAGCAAAAACCAAAAACAGCCTCACCAGGTTGAACATTTTTAACATGCAAAAAGAAACCACTTTGATAGCACTAAATGTTATATGACTATTTGCTTTTAAAACTAACATACTAATAGTAGCATGCCATTACCTAAGCACCCATGGTTTAGCCACAGTATGGTATTAGGTACTTTATATACATACGTGGATACAGTTTTCAAAGTGACTTATTAGCAGGTTTTTTCTTTTTAATCAGAATAACTCTTGGGGATGGAGACAAGAGGGTGTGTGTGTGTGTGTGTGTGTGTGTGTGTGTCTGTGTGTGTGTAGAGGAAATCTTGTGCTTTTTATTTCCTAATTCTAAATCCTCAAGTTGTAGAAAATTGTCAGACTAGTTAGTCCCTTAGAGAAACCATAATGAAGCTATACAACACAAAATTTCACAAACTGCTATGGATTTTTCTCATAAATTATCACAAATCAGTTAAACTAATGATATGGTACCTACACTTCCTCATGCTCCAGTACTTCAGTAGTTTGTCTACAGCTTAGAATTCTCTTTGAAGAACACAGATCTCATGAGTAGGGAAGGCAGCCCCAAGATGCTTTCCAGATAACAATATGGAAACTGCCTCATTATTCTGAGTTGGCATTTGTTTTTTTTTTTTTTAGTGCTGGGGATCAAACCTAGGGCTTTGTGGATGGTAGGCAAGTGGGATTGATATTTACTAAGACAAGATTTTACCTGTGTAAAATTTAGGTCATTGGAAAGGAGGAATACTGACGAGTGAAGAAGGCCAAGTTTATGTTTTAAAGCACATTTTAATAGCATGAGACTGAGGTTTTCCTCACAGACTAAGCATATGGCAGATTCAAAATGGCACTCAATATCTTTCTGTAAAAACAGAAACTTGATTGCTTACATGTGTGTAATGAACTCACCAAGATTCTTCTTTCAAAGGATTATTTTGTGTCATAGTTACTTAGAATTTGCTCTAAGAAAGTTAATTTTCCAATTCTTAAAACCAACTTCAAACTTAAAAACCCACTAACCATTCAATAAACATTACCTAGAAGGACCCACTAGAGAAACTGTTGCATAAGGATCACAGCTTTGTCCATTTATGAGAGGCAACCCATGGCACGCCTTGATGCTAAAATGGAATGAAAGAGATTAAACATATTAGAGTCAAGTTAAACGATATAACACATTATCTTTTTTTATATGTGTGCTGTTGGGATTGCATGAGGCTTTGTGTGTGCCAGGCAAGAGCCCAACCACTGAGCAACATCCCCAGATCTAAAATACTATTTTAAACACAACCTAATATATTCAAAGGGCTCAAAACTGTTCTCCACATGTCTGCCTAGATACCTACTCCCAATATATGTATGCATACATTTTTTATGCTGTATTTAAGAAAAAAAAAGACTAAACAAAATGCCACAATCAGTACTGAGACTATCAAATAATATTAACACATTTCCTCCTACTACATAACCAAGAAGGTACATTTTGTGGTTTGATAATACATCAAAAACTGCTGTGGCTTCCAAAAAAGAAAAGAAAGCAGTGCAACCTTAAATGAGAAGCTACAAAACAAGTCAACTCTGTGGCATCATATCCTCTGCTAAAGCATGAATGACATACAAGGAAACAATTGTGGTTTCCACTTCAAGTCTGATTCATAAATATAGGGTAAGCCTCACATAATTCTGTAGCCTTTTATTCTGATTCTCAGTAACAGCTTTTTTACCATTCTGTAGAAAATGTTTTAGACTATAAAAACCCAGGTAATCTAGTCCACTCCATGAATTACGATCATTGGTATTCACAGAGAACGCAGAATCTCAAAGATTTGCTCAAGTTTTCTCACTCATTATTTTTTTATTTTTTTATTTTTTTTTGAACCAGGGATTGAACTCAGGGACACTTGGCCACTGAGCCACATCCCCATCCCTATTTTGTATTTTATTTAGAGACAGGGTCTCACTGAGTTGCTTAGGGCCTTGCTAAGTTGCTGAGGCTGGCTTTGAACTCGCGATCCTCCTGAGTCAGCCTCCCAAGTCGCTTGGATTACAGGCGTGTGCCGCCGCGCCCGGCTTCACTCATTATTAATGAGTTAATTAGTTTAATGTCTATGAGTCTTTACTTCCTAAGGCTTAACAGAAACTCACAAGTGTTGCTGAAAAGTATTCTTTGTCTAAAGATGAAGGTCATTCATCAATATCCTTATTTCTCTCCATAACCCACCAATCACATATGTGGGTGAAGAGCAAATGGTATACCATCAAGTAAAGAGAGAAATGATAATGTGACTCATTTCTATTAAACTGGGCATCAAAACTCAAATTGAGAAATTTCTGAAACTAACTAAAGAAAAGCACAGGCCAAGATAATAATTCTAGTTGTCAATGTTAGGTTTGGGTACAAATTTCCTCACTGTACTTACTACTTGAAATTCATACTTCTAAGGCTAAGCTTCAAAATGATACCTGATTATCATACAGCATTTGTAGTTTACTATGCACTTTCACAAAATGCACCTAATTCTCGCAACTGTCTTTGAGAAAAGTAACATGTCATTTTAAAGAAAGGAAGGCTCAAAGAAGTACTACAAATTAGAAGAAACTAGCCAAGATTCAACTTATACTTTCTTCATTCACTGTTACCTAAGTCCAGAATCCTTCTATATTACCACTGTGCCTGATAGTATCATTATTAGTCTCCCTGCACTACCAAATTTATCTCATATTACACTAATTATGAGAAATCTCAATTATAAAAATGTAATTTACTATAATCTTGATAAGGTATGAAAATGAGAAAAATGGAGTTTACAAGGACTTCCATAAAAACACACACAAACCAGCCCATAAAGGAAAGCAGAAATCTAAAATAAATAAATAAATAAATAAATAAATAAATAAATAAATCACAAGTAGTCTTAATTTACAAATGGAAAACAAGGTAAAAATTGGGTTTCCTGCCAAACTTAAGTAATATTAGTAAATACAGGTTATTTTATTTGCTACTTATATTCTAAAATACTATTTTCCTAATTACCTAGGATGTCAATGTTGCTCTAATTTATAAATCAAACAATTTCACATCATAAACATGGACAGACAGAAACCAAATGTTGAAAATGACCTCAGTATCCTGAATTACCTTTTTTCCTTGTTTATACTGACATATAAAGTTTTTATATTACTGTACTACCTAGATATTACAAGGGGAAATGGGCATAGGTCAAACTTGTTTATAACAATAATTAACCTAAATCTTTTCATTGGATGTTTTTAAAAACTGAAAGACAAAAGTTAACTTCTACATTTAGCCAAGATGGAATAACAGGGACTGGATTTACCCTCCAATGGAAACAATAAAAAAAAACAGACAAAAGCTGGGGAGGTCAAAGTGGCTAGAGTTCCCAGGGCAGAGTACTGAAGGGAAGAAAGCTACACAGAGGAAGAAAAACTTCCAGAGAGCTACAAAAATCCTCCCTGAATCTTCTGCTGAGTGCTGATAAGCACATATACGTGAGGTAACTACCGGAGGACAGGGAAAAGAATCATTTGAAAGAATAAAAGGAATAATTCCTCAACCCACATAAATTTGAGTTCCACAAGATATTCCAGCCTTATCGTATATATTCCCTACCCTAGTCCTGAAATCAGCCATTGCTAAAAGTACAGATTCTTTTTATTGGAGTCATACTGTCTAATATAAAGTCATTAACCACATGGGACTATTTAAATTAATTAAAATTAAACAAAATTTTTAAATGCAGTTCTTTAGTCACATTCACCATATTTCAAATTTTCAAAAGTCATACATGGCCAGTGGCTATATTGAACAATGAAGACATAAAACATTTTCTTCATCACAGAAAGATCTACTGATGAGAACAGAGAACGGTATTTAGAAACCATACATATGCTCATTGCTAATGGAACGATGATACTGCTTCTAGGCCTTCTCAGTGAACACAGCTAGTGTTCTTTCTCTTTCTCTCTCTCTCTCTCTCTCTCTCACTCTTACTCTCAATTTCATACCCCCCCCAATCTATTCAGTAATTTTTTTTTTTGAGAAGTTTTCCTTCAAAGAAGAGCAGAGAAATGGGGACAGTGTAGCTGGAGGTGGGTTAGGTAAAAAGAGATGAGGTCTGGGAAGTACGCCTGTTAGGATGGCGGCAGAATACCAAATGTTGAAAATGACCTCAGTATCCTGAGTTACCTTTTTTCCTTGTTTATACTGACATATAAAGTTTTTATATTACTGCACTACCTAGATATTACAAGGGGAAATCGGCATAGTTCAAACTTGTTTATAACAATAATTAATCTAAATCTTTTCATTGGATGTTTTTAAAAACTGAAAGACAAAAGTTAACTTCTACATTTAGCCAAGATGGAGTAACAGGGACTAGATTTACCCTCCAATGGTAATAATAATTGGAGGGTTAAATAATAATATTGGAGGGTTTATAAACCCTCCAATATTAGAACACCTAGAGGAGAAGGTAAAGCTGATAAAACTAGAGAAAAAAAGCATAACTGAAGGAGCTACTCCTTGGTGGGGAAAACAGATGAAATGTAGAGCTTATCATATGTAAGAATGCGCTCTCAACAAGAGAAGGGGCATCTCCAATGCTATAACGTAAGGTAAATAAGATGGATGCAAATATAGGTTTGCATATTTAGATTTAATGACAGAATCTTGTAAATATACTAGAGAAGCAAAGTAAAACTCCACAGCAAATATAAGTGCCCATGTAATGCTGAATTTAAAGTGAAATCAGTTTATTATTTTTCCCAGAAACATTCAGGTACAGATTGGATGCATTTGTATTAGGTTTCTTCCAGATAAATAAGGATGAAGAGAGGAATTTAGGAAATTTGCAAGAGAATAATTACAGTTACAGATGATGGAAAAAGAAGTGAGGGATGTAAAGATAGGACTGGGTAAGAACAGGGTGAAAAATGAATGAAGGTGGGGGGAGAGGGTGTGGAAGTCTTAATGCAGTTAAATAATGCAGCAAGGATCCTCCAAGGTCTATATAGGACAATAGCAACTACTAAGATATGAATCTGTCCACAAACTATCCCTGCAAACCAAAAGTTCACAAGAGGCACAAAGAAAACCACAGATGAAACCATACTGTCAGCATTATTAAGGAATAGAGCCTATTAAAAATGTTTAAACACCTGTAAAGTTGAAATATCAACAATAAATTCCACAAAGCTACCACTGGAGCTTTGCTGCTGCAAGTCAGAAGAATATGAACAGTACAGGCTTAAGAAACTGCTGAAAGTAAGAATACAGACCAGCCTGTGTTCAGATAAAGACCTGTCTGTGGGCATTTCTTTATAATGGCTCCAAATAGCTATCAATTAGTAAGTGGATGAATAAATTCTATATAATGGAATACTATCTATGAGCAAAAAGAAATATACTGGTGGGCTGGGGATATAGTTCAGTGGGTAGAGTGCCTGCCTGGCAAGCACAAGGCCCTGGGTTCAATCCCCAGCACTGCAAAAAAAAAAAAAAAAAGAAAGAAAGAAAGAAATATACTGGTTTAAAGTTTTAGAACTGCATATCTCCTTATTCCCCAAGAATAGCTAAAAACCCTGGAAGTTATATATAAAACCAAGAAAACTCTGAAAGGTGAAGAGAGGAAAGCTAATCAATTAGAGACCTTCAGATCCAAGGAGACACGGCAATACATTGGCTGGGCTTTCTTTTTACGTTATATATTACAGACTGGGTGCTAGAGAGGTTAGCAACCTGGAAACCAGTGGGCACAGATTTTTTAAAATGTCCTAAGAAAAGAACTCAGCTCTCTCTACCAAAGAATGAGGAAATGGGCAGCCTGGCAAAACAGAAAACTTCTTAACCCATATATACCTAGCCCAAGAAACTGCAACAACTAAAACTCCATTATGAAGTGAAGTGTGGCTCTATCCCACTTCCATTAGCAAAGGCCAAGGTTCAGGAGGGGAGTAGAACAAGACTTTCATCTTCTCATCATCATTGTTGCAGTACTGGCGACTGAACCAGGGGTGATTTACCATTAGGCTATGCTCCTGGCCCTTCTTGTTTTTTATTTTAAGACAGAGTTTGCCAAGACTGGCTTCATATTTGGGATGCTCTTGCCTCAGGCGCCCGAGTCTCTGGAATTACATTTACCATTGACAGAGAGTAATAAGTGAGGTCCTTTGCTCCTCGGTTTAGTAGAGACCACCTGGGGAGTCTGAATTTCCAGTCCCCCAGTAAAAATGAGGTATTCCTCCCTCTAGTGTCAGGATGGCATAAAAATAAAAAAAGCTGAGTGGGAAACCAGGACTTTTACTGTCTTATGGGTGTAAATCAACCCCTCCACCATGGTGTCAATGTAGACCATATGGGAACTAGTAATGAGGCAGCCCTGCCCATGCCAGTGTGATCTAAAGGAAGGACAAGCAGAGAGCCTGAGAACCCATGTAGCAGTAACAAGGAGCCCTTCTCAACCTTCCCCCACGAATGTCAAGGTATGTTCCGCTAAGAACCCAGACTTCTACCTCTATTTAACAGTAAGTGATTGGGCACTCCTTCCCTTTCCCCTACCAGCTAAGGTCAGGGAAAGCTAGTTGTAACAGAATACTTAAAGATGCAAAGTCTCATAATATCCCAAATTTCTAGAACATACAGATTGTTAAGTTGAATATATACTAAGCTGAAAATGTACTTGATACACCTAATCTTACTGAACAGCACAGCTTAGCAACACAGTATGCTGTAGAGGACTGGCTGATCACCCTTGTGTTTGTGTGGCTGACATCATGAGAGGGCACTGTACTACGTATCACTAGCCAAGGAAAAGATCAAAATTCAAAGTACAGTTTCGACTGAATGTATATCACTTTAGCACTATTAGCCAAGAAAGCACTGAGGCAAAACTAAGTCAGGGACCCCATCAGTAATTGAAAAATCATTCATTATACCAAGAACCAGAAAAATCTCAACCTAAATAAGAAAGGACAATCAATGGATACCAATACAAAGATGACATGGATGTTGGAATTATCTGACAAGAATTTGAAAGCAGTCTCCCCTAAATAAGACTGAGTGAGCAACTGGACTGATTCAGTGAGACTACTCATGTTGCTTGAAACAAATGAAAAAATAGCAAGTCTCATCAAAATAACAGAACCAAGAAAAAAATAAAATAAAGATAAATCAAGTATAAATTTTAGAATTTCAAAAAAATTAAAATTAAAAATTCAATGGATAGAGTCAACAGAAAAATGAGAGAACAGAGGCAAGAATCAGTGATCTTGAAAACAGAAAAATAGAAATAAACAGAGGGAAATAAACTGGGGGAGGAGGAGAGTATGTGTGGGACAATAACAAAAGATCTAACATTTGTGCCACTAGAGTTCCAAAAGGTGACAACAGGACTGATAAAGTATTTAGAAGAACTAGTGGCTAAAAATTCTCCACATTTGGCAAAAGATATACATATACATATCCAAGAAACTGAATTAACCCCAAACAGGGCAAACCCAAGGAAATCTATTTTCAGACACATCACAGTCAAAACTAAAATGCATAAAAAACCAAAAAGGGAAAAAAAATCTTAAAAGCAGCCAGAGCTAAGAGAATGTGCCATTAGCAAACCTACCAACCCTAGAAGAATGTGAGAAAACTCCCTAAACTTAAAAATAATAAAAAGAATTCTCACAATATTAAAAAGGAAAAAAGAACATGAAAAGAGCAAAAATATGGGCAAAAACAAAACATTATCACTTTATCCTCTTAACAATTCTGAAGTTAGATGGCTGAAGCAAAAATTGTAGCATTATTTGATGTGCTCAGTATAGATAGAGGAAATATATAAAATAAAATATATGACAAATAGGGGAAGGTAATAGGCTTTTAAAAGAGGGTAACATTTCTATACATTATCCTAACTGATAAAATATTAATATCAGTAGGCTATAAGTTATGCAAGTACAATGAAATACCGAAAACAACCACTGAAAAGATCTATACAAAGAGATATACTAGCTGGGCATGGTGCCTCACACCTATAATCCCAGTGGCTCAGAGGGTGACGCAGGAGGATCTCTAGTTTAAAGCCAGCCTCAGCAACATCGAGGCACTAAACAATGCAGTGAGACCCTGTCTCTAAACAAAATACAAATTAGGGCTGGGGATGTGGCTCCATGGTCGAGTGTTCCTGAATTTAATCGCCGGGACTCCCTGCCAAAAAGAGAGAGAGAGAGAGAGAGATACTATTCTATAGAGAGAATAAACTATAGATAAATAAAAATGGACTTCTACAAAATGCTCAATTAACACATGGGAAAAAATGTATACATTAAAAAAACAAAAACAAAAAAGGGGCAGATTTAAGCCTAACATCTCAATAATTATATTAAATAAAAATGGGAAAAATTCACCAAATAGAAGATAGAGATTGGCAAAAATTATTTTGGGGAGGGGCATGGGGGGAATCTCATGAAAATAGAAAGGCGACCAGTAAAAAAGAGGAAGAGGAACAGAGGGAAGAAGGATGGGAATGGAAAGAGAGACTCTAGGGAATTAAATTGATTAAATTACATTATGAGCATGTGCAAATGTGCCACAAAGATATCTTCTATTCTGTGTAATTACTATGCAACAACAAAAATTTTTGTGGTACTGGGGATTTAATCCAGGGGTATTCCACCACTAAGCTACAGCACGAGCCCCTTTTTCCTTTTTGTGAGACAGGGTCTCACTAAATTGCCAAGGCTGGCTTCAAACCTACAATACTCCTGTCTCAGTCTCCTGAGTCCCTGGGACTACAGGCATAGGCCACCGTGCTTGACTAATGATAAAAACCTTTTTTTTTTTAAAAAAAGCATTTCGCGCAGGCTGGTGTAGAGCGCTTGCCCAGCATGTGTGACGCACTGGGTGTAATTCTCAGCACTACATATAAATAAGTAAAATAAAGGTCCATTGACCACTAAAAAATATTTTTTTTTAAAAAAAGCATTTTGCTAAATAAAAGAAACAAGACACAAAAGATACATATCATATGATTTTGTTCATATAACATTCTGGAAAAGGCACAACTACCGGTACAGAAATCACACTGGTTGCCTAGTGTGAGATGTATCTCCGAGTAATGCTTTTTGGTATAATTTCAAATATTGAAATCAGGCTAACATTCTATATATTGAAAATAAAATTAAACCAACAGTGATGTGGAGGAGCCTAAAATGGAATACAAACAAACAAAACCAACTCAACTAACTGCATTTCAAATGACTATCATAAACAAATAGAAAATGGAGCGGGAGTAGCAGAACGAGGCCTAATTCTAGGACTCTCACCAAATACTCCCAGTCTATGGGGGGAAATAGCAAACAAATTGAACTATTACCGTATTATACTATTACTATAGATTGAAGTACTTTGACAACATTAAATGTCCTGAATTTGGTAACTAAACTGGAGTCATTTAGGATTTATCCTTATCTTAGGAAATACATACTGATACATTAAGGGATAAAGGAACATAATGTATGCAACCTTCTTTCAAACTTTTCAGGAAAAATTAACTAAATAATATTATACATAGTATTAGATATGCACACATTAATTTAGAAAGAAAACACTTCAAAACAGCTGCAGTTTTCGCAATTAAGTTACAGTCTGGAGCGGCAATAGTATCTCTTCTACAGTCTTGCCCTAAGGTATGTGGGCATGTCAGAAAAACATGGCCTCAGATTGAGAAAGCTGTAGAAGTACCTCAGAACCTTTGAGATATTCAGATATTAACTGAGGAAAGATGGAGAAAGCATCCAGAATAAAGGTTATCAGTCATCAGTTGGTAACCCAGAATGAGGATGTGGAGGAGAAGGAAGAAGTAGGAGGTTGGGATAGAACAGGAGACTAGAGCCAGCAGATTAGAGTCTGGGTGATTAAAAAAAATGACTTAAGGGTAAAAAGAGTAAAAAGAAATCCAAAGTATGTGGAAATCAATCCAATAATCTCAGAGCGGACTTAAAATCCAGCCTCAGTGTTCAAAGCTCTGCTTGGTGTGTGTGTGTTTCTAGAGGACCTCTTCTAAAGGCCTTTCCAAGTCTGTACTTACAGGTAGGCAGCTACCCTTATCTGTGATCCTGTCATTCTCCAATGCCTCTATATATCATTTAACCCAATTAAATAAAAATTGGTTGAATGAATTAATGACTGTGTTCTGAGCAGACTAGGTATGAGAAAAATAAACAATATCAACTTAGTAAAAAAATGACATATCAGGGTTTCTTTTTCTTTCTTTTTGGGGGGTGTCAGGGATTGAACTCAGAGGTACTCAACCACTGAGCCACATCCCCAGCCCTATTTTGTATTTTACTTAGAGACAGGGTCTCACTGAGTTGCTTAGTACCTCACTTTTGCTGAGGCTGACTTTGAACTTGCAATTGTCCTATCTCAGTCTCCCAAGCTGCTGGGATTTCAGGAGTGCGCCAACATGCCCTGCTCTTTTTTCTTTTTATTGTGGTACTGGGAATTGAATCTAGGTGCTGGGGAACGCTAGGCAAACACTCTAACACTGTAGCTACACCCTTAGCCCATAGTTTCGTGTTTTGAAATAAGTTTTTGAAGTATTTAAAATAAGAAGTTGATTTAAGAACACAAAATGGAGAATTATTTCTAGCTGATTTTGGTAAAAGAAATATGCTTACTGTACAACAAGCTGCTGGCACACAGTCCCATTCTCTGTTATCAGTTCATTCAGCTTTAATTCAAGGTGAACTTTACCCTATAAAGACAAAAAAATTATAAACTGAGTAGTCTATTTTGCTGAGAAAATATTAACTAAAAGTATGTACTTTTTCAAATGGTACCCATACTTAATTATACCCTGATTTATCAGTAGCACATAGCTTTGACAAAAGTATTTGTTAAACGACTAAAAACTATCAATGTAAATGAAAGTTCTTAAAAACATAAAAACAGTCAAATGCATCAAACGTGGTATTCAAATTTAATAATTTTATGTCTTGTTCAATAAAAAGTAATGTACCTTAATTATCATAGATCAAAAAGAAAGATAATACTTATGTTTTAGGAAATTTTAAATGAAATTAAATTATAAAGTGTAGGATGCTTTTTTTTCAGAGAAGATAAACCAGCAATAAGAACTGAAGCAATATCATTAAAAGAAAAAAGAACCTTACAATTCTAAAACAATAAAACTCTAAGTTAAAGCTAGTAAGACTCAATTTGTTAATAATTTTATCAACTAATTAAGATGAATGGGATACCTACCATGTTTTGGGAGGCACTGTATGAGCAAGTAGGCATCTATAGATGTCTAAGGCACATTTCCTATATACAAGAAGCTTACAGGGCTGGGGATATAGCTCAGTGTTAGAGTGCTTGCCTACCATGTGCAAGGTCCTGAGCTTGAGTCCCAGAACCAAAAGGAAAAAAAAAAAAAAAGTATGTATCTAGTTAGGGAGACAACAAACAAAAGACAACAACGTATGGCCAAGAACACTGATGGAAAGATAAGAGTAAAATAAAGGAGTACTTTTTTTGAATAGCCACTAAGAGATGGAATTGTCAAAAAAAAGTCTAGTAAGTTAAAAAAGGAATATGAACTCTCACTTTCTTAAAAAACCAAAGGCTTAGGAACAATGTAATCTAGAGCTTGGTTTGTCTTCCTTTCACTGGTGATGAACAATTCTAAATTGTTATGAATAGAATTAGTGCTGGATTGCCTCCACCCAGCTGACAAGACAAACCGGCAAGGTAAAAAGTGGAGATTACAGAGTAGTGTTGTCCATGGTATGATGACGTGAGTGATTTCATCAGAGGCAGGGCAGTTTACTACCCTATCACTGTTCTTCTGAATAATCCCTTTCAGACATTCTTTCAAAGAATCTAACCTGCATCAACCTATTTTATGGGTACCTATCATACAGTAATGAATCTGAGGGCCACTAGCTAAAAAGTTCAGGACTAGATGCAGAGTAAATGATAAGCAATAAATACTGATGGATCTTAATACAAAAGTCTGCATAAGAAAGTTAAACTCTGAAGCAAAAAAAGCATAAGTGGTAGTAAAACTGGCAGTTAGGTGGAGCTGGAACCAAATGAAACAAATCATTCACTAAAATTTTAGGCACAAATATTTATAAAATCATATATAATTTACAAAGTAGGGTCTTCTGTTATTCCTGTCTTAATATTAACAAGCTCTAGCATTCAAGAGTAACTTTGAAGGCCCACAATGTAATCATTTATATTATTATTCAACTAGAATTTTAAGTCATGTTTTCTATCACACCAGCATGTGTGTTACTTAGCTAACAAGTAGCCATCTGAACAAACATCTGCATCTCAAAGCAGCTTTGATATTTTAAAATGTAGCATTTTATAACAGAAACTGTATGCTAACAAAGCACTCCCAACCATCTCACAGGAAATGTCTAGGACCTACTGTATTTCTAAACTAATAAACACCACTAAAACAGAAAGTAGAAAAGAAAAGAGTGTCAGCATTTTACTCATAACTAAAATCAGTACTGTTGAGGTTAGAAATAGAGATATTTAGTGGTATTCTAGCAGGAATCATTACCACTGAGTCAGAGCCTACCTAGTGTGTCCCTTACTCCCACAGCCCAGTAAGCAGAACATTCCTTTGGTATTAGTCAGTAATGACATAATTGTGTATAACCTAGTCAAGAAAACAGTAGGGACAGAATGGGCATATACAAAACACACACTATTAGGGTAGAACATTATAATTAAAAAGCTTTATGAATTAAATTAAGGAAAAGTATAATTTCTAAACTATAAAACACCTCATTGTACACATTAACATGGAAATGTACACGATATTTAGTACAGAAGCAAATTACAGAATAAGGTGTATAATATGTTAATTTGTAAAAACAACCTTAAAACACACACACCCACACACACACACCCACACACCCACACACACACAGACATATATATTCACCAAAAATTGATAGATGCTATCTTTAGTGAGAGGTTTGGATTTTTGCTTAGCTTGTTTTGCTTTAGAATTTCAGAGTTTTACTATCAATCTAGATATTCAAAGTTTCTGCTAGTGCACTACTGTGCTGCTTTTAGGAAAGAAAAATGAAAAAAGGTGTCAAATTATTTGAGGCTGCTTTTCCATTGTTGGAAAAATAAATCTATGAACATTTTAGAAAAATTTAGTCTTCTTGGCTATTTCATGTAAAATTTCAGTTTTACTGTCATCATTTTATAGATCTGAATTACAGGAAATCAAATCTTTATTTTTTTGAGGGGACAACTGACACCAGAAAAATATGATATTCTCTACCCTTGAGGCCAAGAAAAGTGGCTAAGAATATACATATAATGTAGTTCTGGCCAATGAAATAGAGCAATTGTGGGGGGGCTATAATAAATCTTCTTTGGAGGAAAAGCCTCAGATTATTTCCAATCTATGTAAAATTCCACTATTCCATTAAAACTGAACAAACATGCCTGAGGATAACACCAAAACCATAAGAAAAAAAAACTGACAAGAGCAACAGATTTACAAAAGACTAAGTGAGAATTTAAACTCTTTTGCCAGGTATGGTGGCACAACCTGTAATCCCAGCGGCTGGGAGGCTGAGCAGGAGGATGGCAGGTTCAAAGCCAGCCTCAGTACAGGCAAGGCGCTAAGCAACTCAGTGAGACCCTGTCTCTAAATAAAATACAAAACAGGGCTAGGGATGTGGCTCAGTTGTTGAGTGCTCCTGAGTTCAATCCCTGGTGCCAAAAAAAAAAAAAAATTTTTTTTAAATATTTTTTAAAGATAGAAAGCAAAGTGGAAAGTTCAGCAGATAACTGGAATTATAAAATGAATCAAACAAAAAATTTACAACCAAGTAACAATCAAACTGAAGACATACTTAGATTAACCAGTTGAAAAGTACTGGTAAAACAGGAGATGGGTCAGTTAGTAGAAAATATTCACAATAAAGAACAGAAAAGAAAAAAAGCATAAGAGACATATGAAACAGTTAAACAGTCTACTATTAATGCAACTGAAATTCCAGTAGAGAACAAATAAGTTAGAAAAAAATGTAGATGAAGATATAATTGCTTGCCCAAAACTGAGGAAAGGTATCAAGTCAGAGTCAAGAACTCCAAGGATTACACAGTAGGATAAACATAAAGAAAACTGCAAGTAGATACAGCGCAGCAAGACTGCTAAAGACTAACAGAAGTCCTGGACGGGCACAGTGGCTCACACCTGTGATCCCAACAGCTCAGGAGGTTAAGCCAGCCTCAGCAACTTAGCAAGGCCCTCAGCGACTTAGTGAGATCCTGTCTCTAAATAAAATACAAAAAAGGGCTGAGGATGTGGTTCAGTGGTTAAGTAACCCTGGGTTCAATCCCTGGAACAAAAAAAGAAAGTAAGTCCTAAAAGCAACTACAGAAAACAGAGACATTACCTACAAAGAAACAACAGTAAGACTGTGACATGGTACCACAGCACGTTTGATGATGAACATGCAATGGTGATTTAGCACTCAGCTGCTTTTTTATTATTAAATCTCCTGAGGGAAGGGAAGTTCAATGGTAGCAAACTTTTCACATGTGTCAGGAAATGCTGGAAGGTTAAATATATGGCACTGTATTGTATACTTCTAATTTAAAATAAAACATTCTTAGAAACAAATTCAATGTGAATTTCATAGCATTAATTATATTAGACTGATATATACAATTTAAAATTATATTCCTTTGTATTAAGGAGCATTTTTGGGAATTCACATTTCTCTGATAATGTCTGAAGGTTTAGTATTTTTATATGCGAAATTTATTTCAATTAATTTTACAAAAATTTCACAGAGAAATAACTGTGATCATTTGAACTTTACATTATGTATATTCTGTGTACCATATAAAAATACATGTTAAATTCTGCATACAGTTTGGGGAAACTCAGAGGAATAGAGGTATTTGGGCAAAGTACAATGTATGCATTTAAAATTCTCTCAAGTCTAAACATTTTTTAAGTGACAAATCACTAGATTTTTAACAACCATTTCTACACAAAAGAACTATGCTTCAACTAGTCAAAAAAATTATGAGGAGTTAGGGTTGTGGCCCAGTGGTAGAGCACTTTGCCAAGCACACGTGAGGCACTGGATTCAATCCTCAGCACCACATAAAAATAAATAAACAAAATAGTTGTAAAAATATTAAAAAACTATGAGGAAAGGATCATCAAAGCTTCTGGACTTCTGATAGAAAAAATTTTTTTGTTTTGAGACAGGGTTGTATTATGTTATCCAGGCTGGTTTCAAACTCATCGGTTCAAGTGATCCTCCTGCCTCAGTTTCCCAAGTAGCTGGGATTGTAGGCATCGCAGGCATGCGCCACCACACCTGGTTAACATGATGTTTTTATGTATATAAATTACCTCCGTAAATCATTTTAAACACAATTCCTGTTTCATATAAACAGCAAAATAAAGGTTTTACTTATTTCTTATATTAGTGGTAGTTCTTTACAGTAAGATTTGTTTTCTCTGTAAGTATTTAATATAACCTAGGATGGCTCATTCCTTTGTTATTTTACATACACAAATTTATAAATAAAGTTTTAAAACAAAACAACCTATAATAATGAACTATGCTTTTATAATATTTGTTAGGTCTTAACTGAGCATGTTTTAAAAAACTGGTAAATGAATTACTAAATATAATCACTGCATTTCGTTTTAAATACATGTTTAAACAGATAAAGCAGAGGCCATGTTAAAAGAAGAAAAAAATAATCAATAACTTGTGGCATGATCCAGAAATTCAAGTTAAGCTTGTTGGAAAAGACTTATCAACTTAAGTAACTGCATCAAAAGGATATGACTGACATTACATCGAGATTCTGCTTGTACAGTTGTGTGAGAAAAACACCCCTAATAAGCAAGAGCAGTAACCTCTCAATATGGAAGATATGGCTTAATCAGTTAGTAAAGAATGAAATAACGAATTGAAAAATACATAGAAATTTTTGTGAGTTCCAAGACCTAATAGCTACAAACATGGCTGTAGACCACTGAAGCAAAAAAGGATTTACAGAAAGCACCACACAATTCACACTAAATTACCTATATTCAATCAATATGGAAAAAGAATATCATATGGAGGAGACCGATGACCAGGAACAGAGTCAAAGGTAAAGAGTGCTTCAAAATCAAGGAAGTGGTTGCCCAAAATCAAATCTGCTAAAAGATCAAATAAGAAGACTGAACAACGTCCACTAGATGTGATATGATGTCACATATGTTGACAAATATATGAGAGCCATTTGTATTCTCCCTCTGATCACCATGGAATCTGAAGACAAAACAGAGTGGCACAAAGAGAACGGTTCAAGCCACAGGGGAAAACTGTAAAAGGTATAAGAATGAAGTCAAGGGGCTGGGGATATGGCTCAGTTGGTAGAGTGCCTGTCTCGCAGGCACAAGGCCCTGGGTTCAATCCCCAGCACCGCAAACATAAAAAAAAAAAAAAAAAGAGAGAGAGAGAATGAAGTCAAGAAAAAAAATGTCTAAGCAGAAAAATGCACTTTTGAAACATTACTACTCATTTGAAAAAAAAAAAAGGAAAATAATTAATATTATAGTAATAAAGTTCTGAATCAAATTCAAGGAAGGAAGTTATAATTCTCAATTTTTCAACTGATTTGTAATAAGACTCACCTTACTTTATTTACTATGAGAATATTTTCATTTGATGGTTAAATTATGTTTCTACATATTACCTCCCTAGAACTTCACAGTCAACCTTCACACTGAAGTTCTCATTTCAAATATGATCCTCAGGCAACAAAAAGTTAGCAATTTAATTTAGTTTAATTTAACAAAAAGTTAGTATTTTGGGTATGAATGCCAATGAGTGGTAAAGCTAGGAAATCAAACATCTCTCCTTTCTGAGGTATAGATGCCAATCATTTCCTCCACCCAAACTCCCTTTTTTGAGGGGAGGGGGTACTGGGGTTCTGAACCCAGGGACACTTTACTACTGAGCTACATCTCCAGCCCTTAATTTTTTGAGACAGATTTCACTAAGTTGCTCAGGGTCTCGCTAAATTGCTGTGGCTGACCTAAAGCTTGTGATCCATCTGCCTCAGCTTCCCAATTCATAGGGGTTACAGGTATAAGCCACCACGACTGGCCCAAACCCCTTAAGGAGCATGACTACCCAAAGCCCCAAAATGTATTGCCCTCCAATGTTTTTCCTCCTACCCTATCAAATTAGTCTTCAATGGACATATGACCCAAGTCTGTCCAATTCTGTGAACTGTTAAGTCTTATCTTCAAGGGGAAGAAGGCAACATGGTCACATAGACTCAAAGGCTGGCAGGGCATTTTTTTTTTTTTTTTGTAGCAACAAAAGAGTGGATTTACAGAGAAGCCAAGAAAGAAATGGAGTCTCATCAGATATACAACAAGAATACAATAGGATCTTATTTTTAAATGATGTTTTTTCCTTCCCTTTTCATTAGAAAGAGAAAACATTCACTATTCACTCTTCAAAATCAAACGGAAAGAAAAAAACACTACTTAAACAGTGAATACCTGTATTTAATGAGCACAATGGGTATATGAGTAGGAAGAAATCAGTGAGTCTCAGTTCCCACACGCCTCCTGCAGTGTCTATTACTCTCCTAAGTAGAGGTCTATAGTTTAACAATATAGTACATAATTTTCATTCACCAAGGCCCCACATGTAATCCAATTATTTTACATGGTGGTTAACAAAAAACAAAGCGCTTTAGTATGCTCTATGAGAAATTAAATTCTTTTCAAAAATAATTTTGATTTATATCAATTTTTTCTAGTCTGCTATTGTCATAACCTAACCTCCACTTAAGATGCAACTTTTCTGCAAATGCTTGATAACTCTTACTCATAGTGACATTCTTATAATTACATTTCAAGACGCTCCCCAGGAGACTCCTCAGAAAACCTGAAACAGAACCACCATTTGACCCAGTAATCTCACTCCTCAGCATATACCCAAAGGACTTAAAATCAGCATACTATAGTGACATGGCCACATCAATGTTTATATAGCACCTCAATTCACAATAATTATGCTATGGAACCAACCTGGGTGCCCTTCAACAGATGAATGGATAAAATATTATTCAGTCATAAAGAAGAATGTATTGCCAGTAAATGGATGGAACTAGAGACTATCATGCTAAGTGAAATAAACCAATTCCAAAAAACCAAAGGCCAAATGTTCTCTCTGATATGCAGATGCTAACACACAATAAGCAGGGTGGGACAGAGGTTCATTGGATGAAACAAAGGGGAATGAAGGGGGCAGAGGGGAAATAGGAAAGACAGTAGAATGAACTGGATTTAACTTTCCTATGTTCATATATGAATACGTGACCAGTGTTAACTCCACATCATGTTCAACCACAAGAATGGGAAGTTACACTCCATGTATGTATAATAATATGTCAGAATACTTTCTATTGTCATGTATATCTAAAAAGAACAAATTTTAAAAAAGAAAGAATTGGTAAAACAAACAAAAAACAGCAACTCCCTCCAAAAAAAACAGAAAAAAAAAAAAAAAAAAAACTTTCCAATACTCCTTTTTCTATGAGCTAATTTTTTTCTTTTTTAAAGTACTGGGCATGGGCTGCAGATATAGCTCAGTTGGTAGAGTGCTTGCCTTGCAAGCACAAGGCCCTGGGTTCAATCTCCAGCACCGCAAAAAAATAAATTAATTAAATTAATTTAAAATAAAATACAAAGTACTGGGGAATTGACTGCCAATCAAGGGACCCTCTTACCACTGAGCTAGATCCCCATCTCTTTTTAAAATTTTATTTTAAAATAGGAACTCACTATTGCCCAAGGCTGGCCTCAAGCTTGTGATCCTCCTGCCTTTGCCTCCCAAGTAGCTGTGATTACCAGAATGTACTACTGTACACCATTTTTTTGAGCTAATTTGAGTAGGCTTCTATTCCTGTATTTAGATGCTACCTAAGTAACTTTCCTAATATGCTAAAGACTTTTGATGACTAATAATAGAGAGTATTAAAAGGTCAGAAAGCACTATGGTTAGAAGTCTTAGAATTAGACAGATCTCTGCTGGAATCAGGGCTTCACAAATTAGTCATTCTGTGACTGTGGAGAAGTCATTTAATCTCTGTGAATCCCATTTACCCTAACTGTAAAATGGAGGTAATATTACCTCTCATAATGCTATGAGGGTAAATGAGATAACATATATTAAATATTTAGTACTGTGTTTGGTATACACTAATGTAACAATATAAAAGTAATTATTAGACAATTCTTGCTGAACTTAGTCTCATAGCTTTCTCCTACTGCCCCCATCAATCGCTCTTACTTTTTCACAATATTTTGCTTGTAAAATTTACAAAGGCAAGCAAACATTTTTTTAAAAAAAACTGGAACCTGTATTAATCATGGGCCACTTTTCTATCTTTTCTAGACTCACAAAGTTAACTCGGTATTCCCAGATCTGTTTTTGGGTAACACAATAATATTCCCAATGGTACCACACTAATTTGAAAAGTATCATGCATCCCTCCCACCTCCTAAGGTACTCTTTCTCCCTTCTAAAATGTATTTTAAATAGTGGGTAACTCTTACTAGCTAATTATCATTTAGCACAAGAAGACAGCAAAGGTTAGCAACCCACAGTCATGAAAATAACCTGCAAATAAAAAATATCAATATGATATCTAGTAGGAAAATGGTGCTTCCACAATTTTCATGTTTCAGAGATAAGCTTTATATATACAACTGTGCCCAGTATTAATCTCTAATAACATCTCTAAGAGTTATACTATATAGATTTCTACTTTGTCAGAACTGGAGACATAAATCTTTTAGCAAATTTTTACAGGTCATAAGAACACTTATTAAACTAACTCTTAAAATAATCCTCAAATTTCATTTCAGAAAAAAATTTCAAAGCCATTTCTAGTCTTCCATTACAAATATTAGAAAAATTAACATTACACCAAAAGTTTCTCATGGTCTATAGAAAAGGTGTTAAATCAGGTATCAAAAACTAAACATAGGGCTGGGGGTATAGCTCAGCTGGTACAGTGCCTGCCTTGAAAGCACAAGGTCCTGGGTTCAATCCTCAGCACCGCCATAAAAAAAAAAAAGCTGGCATTTTAATGTAAAATTTTCATATATGCCTTCTGTAAAGGCATATTATTTAATATATAATAGCCACCAGATTGGTAGTAAAATATTTTATATTTGTATAGCAATTAACAGTTTTCAAAGTACTCTTAAATATACTCCACTTAATTCTTAACAACCATATGAGTCAAACATGATGACTTTTCATTTTGTAAAAATGAAATTAAGGTCATAAAAGTAACCCCATATAAACACTGGCACCTAAATTTTCTGACTTCTAATTTAAGCCCTTTCCACTTCCTAATATTGCTTCTCACCTGGACCATTAACAACACTAACTGGTATCTGAATAATACTTATAGTCAAATGGAAAGAAAAGAATATTCAAACAGGGTAGAGTAGATAAAACATGAGATCAGTTATATTTTATATTTAAGCAGGGGTTTTAGTACACAAAGCTTAATTTTTTGAGAATCTAATCACAGAGAATGCTTGAGAGGTTATGAGGAAATAGAGACACAAGCACTTTATTTGCAAATTATCTGTGGGTGTGCATATAGCACTTTTTCTTGTCTTAAACTTCTGTTTGCGTCACAGTGGCAAATTATAACTTCTTTTAGAAAGGAAGAATCCTGTTTGCAGTTATGCCCTCGGGAAATGGTTTCACAATCCTTACCATATTTTATAAATAAATAGGGTTACAAAAAAATTTTTCCCTTTAGACAGAAATAACAATTTCTAAGACAGAGCAACTCAAATTTTCCAGAAGGAAATAGAAACTCCAGCTATGCGGTTAAAAGATAAATCTCTACTCATATAGAATCTGCAAAAGGCCTCTTATTTTGACAAAAGGAAAGAAGAGATTAAAAAGAGTAATGATACCCTTTCAAATAAAAAGAGAGGTGAACAACAGGAAGGGTGGGTATGGGAATGAAGGCTTTGCACAGTGGGCTCAGGCAAGGTTTGAATGAGTAACATTTTCCCAAGTCTAGTTTATGAGAGAGTGAACAGAGTATCTGATGAAAATGAATAAAGTCATAGACTTCTAAGGTCTGAGTTAATAAAACATACCTTTTCTCTTCTAAAAAAATGAATACTTTGCTTCTATTTACTCAAACACCAGAACTAAGACAGGAAGAAAATCTGTGCTCCCTAATGTAACCTACTTAACTCACACATTTGCATACACACATGCATTATTTTTTAATAAATACGCCACAGCCATTTCCTTTCAGTTTTATATTACCCACAGCTCTATATTACTCAAAGATCTATAATATCTGGTGTTAAAATTTAAAATAAAGTATCGCAAACTCTAGCTAAATAAGCCAGCATAAACATTTCATATTCTGTGTGTGATGATCTCTTGCATTACTTCTTAATATTTACCTGAACCTCTGAATTGGAATCAACAGGTTGTAGTGAAAACCAAGTTTCTTTGCCACTATGATTACACAAGTCTTCTTTTTTGATGGCTACTTTTCCTATAAGAAATAAATAAAACAATTTGAGAAAATATGTTGCATGATCCCAAGACTCATCAGCACTGTCATATAAAATACTTTATAGAAAATGTTTGCACCTACGATATAAAAAAAGTATGTTTCTATAAAGTTTCCTATGCCTAAAGAATGAAGAAGTGTCTCATTCCTCCTTGCCCCTTGTCAAACCCTTCTCTGGGTCATTCTGAATCAGGAGATTGGACAAAAACTCATTGCATTTACACGCAATTGCACTCTCTAGTAGTTACTAAGATTCACACTCTTACTCATAGTACATTCAGTATAAAAAGCAATGTAAAATGGCAGTGAAAACTAATCTTCCCACCTATTCAACATTATGAATGAACCACATATTCAGGTTAATTTTGAGCAGATATAGCTGCATTTAGTAATAGAGTATAAGTACCAATTAAGTGAAAAGGAAAAACCATATCATACATTACTAACAAAAGTGAAAACTATACTATTATTAAAAATTCATTGTATCAAAACAATACACTGACTTCACTACTTCAATACATACAAAAATCAAGGCAGTTCCCTAAAGAGTTTCTATCTCCCAGGGAAAGACCCAGCACAATGAACAAAGTAAAATGAGAGGAAGAAACAGAAATGTTCTTATTATAATGAAGTATTTGCCATGGTAGTATAAAGCATTTCCTTCCTCAATTCAAGTTTTAAGAAGTAGAAACAGTTCTGCATATGACTAACAATTTATTCTAAGATTCTATAAAAACTTTAACAGAGGACATATACCAAAGTTAAAAGTAATTCACTTTCTTTCATTTTTTTTCAAATAAAAATATTCACTTTATGTCTCCTAATTATATTTCATCTTTTCACTTATGACATATTTTGGTCTTTTAGTTCAACATTTGAAAACTTTAAGAAAATGGCAAAGAAATTTTGATGTCAAGATACATCGACTTTTGTATATTAAGTGAAAAGTAAAGACAAAAATAAACAGAAAAGTATGCTTAAAATACTCTTCTGGAAGTAAATAATGGTGACCGTAGAACTTTATAACTATAATAAAAGCCACTGCATTGTATACTTTTATTTTCATTTTACAATATTTTTAAATAAAACTTGGAGAGAAGTTCCAAGAACAATACAAAATTTTCCATATTCTTTACCCAAATTACCTAAATACTAATATTTTACCATGTTTCTCTCCCCCTTTCTTTCCACTATATATGATTCCTTTTCTGAACCACTGAAAAGTTGTAAACGTGATGTATACTTTAAAAGGGTAAATTTTTAAGGCATGTGAATTATATCTTAATAAAGCCATTGTTTAAAATTTTTAATCAGATTACAGTTCTTGATAAGATTATCTTTCCATTTATGAGGTGAGACTCAAGTTATAAAGACCATCTACTTATGTGTAATTTTAAGAAAAATATTAAAATACACAATTAGATTTATTATAGTGGCAACTGTATGAATAGTACAAAACAAAGGATACCTATTAAAAATTCATGACTATATCTATTAACACATGAAAGCTTAAAAATGTAATATTTTTTAATTAATATATGGGCCCTAACCAGTGTAAATTTTCCCAAACTTTAAAATAATATTTTGGAACAAATCTCATGTGACAATTAAAATTTTTATGTAAATATGCAGCATTTATAATTCATTCAAATATTGTAGCACATGGCACTAGAAAAATATACTTTGTTTCTTTGTGGTAAAAGTTTAGATAGAAATAATGGAAAAACAAATTTTCCTACTACCGAATTGAGCCAAGTATAAAAGTGAAATATCTACATATTCCTTATGCTATTAAATTAATTTATGTTAAGAGCTAAATCATACAACTTTTGGTATTTTTTATGTATGGGTTATATAGAATACCTAACAAATTAGTAAAATACCAGGAATAGCTGGGATACAAAATTATGACCAATATTCAATATTATATGCCATAAATGATGATTATCTTAGTTTCAATTACCACTAATTCCACATCGGATAATTGAATTTAAAGGCAATGCATAATAGCTTGATACTTTGAAAAAATAATACAATAGAAATAGCTCTATATATCCTGTAGCTGAAGTTCTTACCTTTTGGAAACCATTCCCTGCTTTTAAGAATCTTTGTAGCTATGTTATCTTTGATGTCCTTTCTCCACAAAAAGGAAAAGATAATATCTGGCATACAATTTTTTTGGTGCTGGGAATCAAACCCAGGGTCATGCACATGCTAAGCAAGTGCTCTACCACTGAGCTCTGACATTTACCTACCATCCAAAAACTCACTGGTAGAGTGCTGGTAAGAACCTCTATTCTACAATTTCCTTAATTTCTTAGTTTTATATGTAATTTTTTAATGTTTATGTGTACATATGATATAAAGCAAGCACCAACTTTTAAAAGAGGGTGCTAAAACAAATTTTACTCAGAAGTTTATAGGTTTGGCCAATTCATTCCCTCATTCTACATACAGCCACACTGACAATGTGTTTTAAGTGATGATTTGATTTCCATGCTCCCTCAACCTGTCTAACCAACAATGCTTCTAAAAACTGTAGGAATCCACTTGTCCTATTTATGACTCACAACTCAGGTCATCATCTCTATCATATCTTTTCTATTCTCTTGTTTCAAAAGAGAATCCTCATAGGTCCAAAACTCCAGAAACAAATATCCTCTTCCTCCTACTCAATATCTGATATAGCATCATATTCATTTTCACTAAAGAGCTGAATAGTTCTGGTCCTATGAGAGGGAAACTCTTCTCTGACTAGCTGCATAAATAAGCCATTTGTAAGCTGAAAAGAACTTGCAGGGTTATTGCCAAATCATTCTTAAGTTCCTAAGATGTCAGTTTCTGATATATAAAGATTTAGTTGCATGAGGCTAGTTGGCCTGAAGAAGCAGGGAAGAGAGAGTACATGATCTCAAGAAGCCAGAAATTATTATATAAAAATGCTAGATGAGGACTGGGGATATAGCTCAGTTGGTAGAGTGCTTGCCTTGTAAGCACAAGGCCCTGGGTTCAATCCCCAGCACCACAAAAAACAAAAACAAAAACAAAAAAATGCTAGATGAAAATAAAGAAAAAATATTTTAAGTCATTAGGTAGCAGGAAACCTACAACAGGTTCAGCATTTTATTAAGCAATATGACAAAAGAAATACATGTCATCATAGGTTATAAAACAGGTGAAGGAGAGTGGAGAAGAGAGGAATGAAAGACAGAAAAAGGTGGGAGGGTAAATGAGAAGGAAGTATGGGGTAGGGAGGGAAATAAAACATTTTCTGAAACATAAGAAAAAAAAAATCCCTATTCTGATTTGTTGTTCTGTGGTATCATTAAACTGGCATGCATTAACTGTAAAAGAAAAGGCAGTGTAATATGGAAGAAAGAGCACTGAACTCAAAAGTCAGCAACCTCCTTTACAGGTAGAGGCTATCATCACCATTGTACAAAGAACAAAAGATGAACAATATTTAGAAATGCCTACTAAGAAGTGCTGAAGCCAGATTTTGGAGCCAATCTGTGCTATTGATGTTCTTTCTGAGACAGCTACTAATTCTGTAGACTAGGGTCAATTCTGTTACTTATTAGCTGTGTAATCATGAGTTAATTATTTGAACTCTCTACATCTGATTTGCCTCCTCTGCGTGAGAAATGACATTCAGCTCTAATGATCTTAAAAACCACTCTTGCCTCCACTGGTCCCAAAGGTTGTTTTAGTTTAGGGGTTTTTTTTTTTTTTTCTTTCTTTCTTTCTAATTAACTCATTATTTCACTAGCCAAAAAATCACCAACCTCACCCCCCACAAAAAAAAAAAAAGAACAATTATCTAAGAACAACCTTCCCAACAAATCATTTAAAGGTATTATTTCATTTCCCCACTGTACTGACAAACTATAGGCAGAGCTTAAAACCACACACACCCCACACGACATACTGTAATAGTTCCTTGAAAAAATCAGACAAGGAGAGGAAACACAAAAAGAAACAAAGGAGCCACATTTGTGTCTAAATTAAAAAAGTATTATCAAGCTTTCCAATACAACTTTTAAGCAAAATTTTCTTGCCATCAATAAATACTAGTTTATCCTTGGGGCCCATTTTTAGTCACAATATTGTCTTAGAAATTTCAACCTGATACAGATCCTGCTTCCTTCTACTAGGGCTCTAGCAGAAACGTCTGAAAGAGTAGGTTAAAGTAATGATGAGTGTGCCTGCCTATACAAGACCAAAAGACTAATAAATTCTGGCAGAGAGTCAACAAGAGCAATTCAGAGCCAAAGGTAGCACTTAGAAGCCTTAGTGTATGGGGTTTAGGTGGATGTGTTTTGGTCTCTGTGGTAGACTAAACTGGTATGTTAGTGTCTTCCAATAAATCATGCTTTCTGGTATCTAGGCCATTGTGTATTCCCCTCCAGCACTGACTCTGGGACTGGTTATGTGACTTGCTTTAGCCAATGGAACATCAGCAAACATAATGCAAGAAAAGGCTTAATAAGCACCTGTGCAGTAGTACTTGACCTCTTGGAACCCAGAGACCACGTGGAGAGTAAGAACCAGCTAATAACTAGCACAGTCAGACAGTCAGACCATTCAGCACCAATCTCCCAGATAACTTTACATTAGCAATTCCAAGCTAGATCAGCAGAACTACTCAGCTGAGTGAAGTCCAAACTAAGAATCCATAAGATCATATATATGGTTGCTGTATTAAGCCATTAAATATCAGCTGGTTTGTATGGAGTAACTGATAACTGTTATAGTACCTATATGAACAAAGTGTTGCCACAAGCAAATTCTAAAGAGTAGATCTGACTTAAGAGCTAAATGCCAGCAGAAATTACTATTCAAAGAGTTGGAAAAGACCTTAGCTATTTAAAACCTAGCCTTATTTTATAGATGAACCAGGCACACAAAAGTGACTTGTTAAAAGGTTACAGAGTCAGTGACAGAGTTATGATTGGAATTCAGGTCTCCTACATCCTAATGAAATACTCTTTGTACAATTCAGAGCCAAGGGGAAAGCGGTGTGGGGGTGGGGGGCTGCCAATATCTACTAAGATAGCCACAATTTACTTGAATTTTCTTGAACAATTATTTCCCTGAAAAATTCCCTTAAAAAAATAAAAGAACTAGAATATTAGGAGGTAAATATTTACATTTTAATTTCAACATTAAAATATTCATTAGAAATAAAAATGTAAGCTTTAAGTATTTTTATCCTTTTTACTCTTCAAGAAAAGATGTTACTATATATTAGGAAAACATATCACTGTAAAAGAGGACTTAACTTTACAACTGCCTTTTGTAGCATGTATCATACGCCTCAAGTTTTGAATTAATCCACAATCTGTTTTTTGCACCAACAATTCCTGACGCATCAAGATGTCCAAATGAGAAATTATGCCCTGAATTGATAATAATTATTACTTCAGGGAAGGGTACTTCAAGAGGGCAGTGGTCAAAAGTAATTAAGGGTTGGGGGTAGAGCTCAGTGGTAACAGCTTGTTTTGCATGTATGAGGCCCTGAGTTCAATCCCCAGCACTGCAGGAAAACAAAAAAACAAAATACCCAAAGTAATTCAGCATGATTTATAATGTCCTAATTTTAAAAAATTTACAAGAACAATTTCTAATAGCTCAAAATAAAACAAAATAACTTTATGGGTTAGTAACAGAAAGGATGTTAAACTAGAAAAATGTTAAAAATTTGTAAGTAAAAATATCAAGACCATTTTCTTTTTTTAAATATGTATATATATTTAGTTATAGGTGGACACAATTCCCTATTTTATTTTTATGTGGTACTGAGCGTTGAACCCAGGGCCTCACATGTGCTAAGTGAGCAATCTATCACTGAGCCACAACCCCAGCCCTCAAAGATCATTTTCAAAATGGAGATAAACTATGGTTACTTTAATATTAATTTCTATATGGAAAAATAAACTTCCCACTAAATGTTGATATTTTATCTCTTCTCCCTTAATAAGAAGTAACAGTTAAGAAGAAAAATCTTCAAGCCAACAGTTATGGAATCTTGACACCACTCCATAAATAATCAATTTTACTAAAAATTGTTTTACTTAAAATTGATTCTTACTTCAAAAATAAATACCAGGGCTGGGGTTTTAGCTCAGTGGTACCGTGCTTGCCTTGCAAGTGTGAGGCACTGAGTCCGATCCTCACCACCACATAAAAATATATTTAAAAAGTAAAGATATTGTGTCCATCTATAACAAATGAATAAATAAATAGACACCAAAGTCAACTTTCAGAAATTCTAATTATAAACTTCAACTAAAGGACTTTTCTAAAATCTATACATAGATTATATGTAAAGGGACAAGGGAAATCACTAAACTTTCTTAAAGAGATATCATGATGGTCAAAAGTTACATATACTAACAGCCTCTATCTACTCCTTGCCCCTCTCCCTCTCTGGTTGCTGACATTAAAAGACCTCTTTGCCTCCTGTGGTAGCAATCTCCTCTCTCTCCTGCTTTCCTGATAGTGCTTTATTAATGTTCACTGAAGCCTCTATATCACTGAAACCCTTCTTATCTGCTCCTAAGTTATTTCACTCATTCCAGCACAGTCTTCAAGTATCACTTAATGCTGATGGCTCTCAAATCTGTAGCTCCAGTTCTTTTCTTTAAACTTCCAATCTGTATTTCCAGCTGTCAATCAACATGTCCAAGACATTCCCCAAATAATACAAGTTTAACTTGTTTAAAACCAAAATCTCTTCCTTTTTACCATCTCCCCAAACTGAATGATCTCCTTGTGTTCTCCTATCTCAGCTAATGATAACCATAAAAACAACAACATTTTTAACTCCTCCCCTTCTCACATCATCTTTAGCCCCTTGGTCCTTAAGTCCTACATGAAACCTCTCAAGTACATTTTCTCATTCACATTTCCACTAACACTGCCCTTTGTATTTCATTTGATACAACCTCCTCATTCACCTCCAGGCCCTAATCCCTCCTATTCTAAATCAACGACTTTCTACTGCCTACAACTTCCAAACTAGAAATTCAACATATAAAGATTACATAAAGTATAATAGATAATAGATATGGGTGTATACATACACATACATACACACTGTCATATACAGTGACATATATTCTTTTTTTAAATATTTTTTTAGATTTTGATAGACCTTTATTTTATTCATTTATTTATATGTGGTGCTGAGAAACGAACGTAGGGCCTCACACATGCTAGGCAAGCACTCTACCACTGAGCTACCACCCCAGCCCCCACATGTATTCTTATGAAATTCAAAATCATTGTCTTTAGGATAAAGTCAAAGCTCCTTAGTATCTGATATGTGCAACATGTTTTAGGATCCATCACACTTTGGTCCCAGTTTATACTCCCAGCTTTACTTTCTATCACCTGCCTATGCAAGTTATATACTCAATCAAGATATACCACAAATATAAGGTTCACCTCCCCTCTATGCTTCTGCCAATTCCTGCCACTTGGTAACTGTTCTTTTCCTACCCAAGTAGTCTCTTAATCCTCCACCAAACAACCTATTCTCCCTCTATGCTAAGTACTTTGTTCATACCTCCAGCACACACACTCTATTATAATATAGTCTGAAAATCTGAAATTTGGAATGCTTTGAAATCTGAAATACTTTGAGCATCAACATGACATTCAAATTTTGAAGCATTTCAGATTTGGACTATCATATGAGGGATGCTCAACCAGGAAAGTCTATGCAAAAACCCAAAATATAAAACACTTTGGACTATCAGATTAGGGATGCTCAACCAGAAAAGTCTATGCAAAACTCCAAAATATGATAAAGGATACACAACCTATATATTAGTGTTAGAGTAAGAGTCTGCCCCTCTGATAGCATGGAGGCACTCTCAGTCTTACTCATCTTAAAAGTCCCATCTTTTGTATACCACACAGAAGGATCTTAGTAAATATATTCAGTATAATTGAATATAAATATAATATTGAAATAAATATATTGAATAAATATATTGAACATAAATATTAGATTGAAATATAATTCAATATAATTGAATTGAGGATGGCTTCTTAGGAGTGAACCATAAACAAGGGGTTCCTAGAAACAGATGAGTGCATGTAAACCAAGAAGTATAGATGGACAAAGACTTAAATTTAAGAAAATACAGCACCATGAAAAATTATTTTCCTTGGCTTTCATCAAATTGAATTTAGGAATCAAAGTCAAAAGTGACAAAAACTAAGACAATGCTTTCTTGAGAGAGAAAAAGTATTTGAAATGTATATAACTGACAAAAGCTAACCTCTCTAACACATAAGAATACTTAAGAATAAATTAAAGAATTCCAACCAAAAGAAATATGGGCAAAAGAACAATTCACAGAAGAAAAACGTACAAAGTCAATAAATATTTAAGAAACATTTCAAATTCCTTGAAAATCAGAAAAATCACAAGTTAAATTATAAAATATTATTTTCATCTATCGCATTGGCAATTTCTTCACCATGATAGTATCCAAGAATGTCCAGGGTGTGGTAAAATGGTTAGGCCCAAGGCATGCTTGGGGAAAGATGTTAGTACAATATTTCTGAAGGCCAATGTAGAAATATATAGAGGAAATCTTAAAAATATTCATACCCTTTGACCCAGTATTTTCACTTCTGGAATTTACCCTAAGAAAAAAAGAGACATGCCAAAATTTATGCAGAAGAATATTTGTTTATAGTAACACCATTTAAAAAGCCAAAAATTTGGAAATATAAAATGTTCACCAACAAAGAGAGTGGTTAAAACATCACATTTTCATATCAAGTATTTTATACAGCAAATTTTTTTGTAAAATATGACAAACAGAAAGGATCATTAGATGATATTAAGTGAAAAAGAGAAAAAACTGAATAAACAATATAATAGTATAAATGCACACACACAAAAAAGAATGGGAAAAATACGCCAATCTAATATCTGTAGTTATTCTTGGGCAGTCACTCAAACATGTTAATAATTTTGTAAGAAAAATGTATTGTTTCTAAAAGTTATTTGATTTGCTTGGAAATAACTCTGGTAAAGTTCAAAAAGGGTTTGTCAGAAAAATCTGAAGCTAGACAAGAGCCCGCTTTCAAACAAATAAGTAGTAAGCACAGAATGGATAGAAACCATTTGTCAGAGAGTTCAATAGCAAAAGCTGAGACACTAAAAGTTAGTTATGAGGACAAAGATAAAAATTTTTTAAGTTGTAGGAGACTTGAACATGTTTCAATCAGTAAGGAAGAGACAGAGATAATGAAATTCAGGGCACTAAGAAGAAAGAGGATAATACATGTAAATTAGACATCTACCCATAATTAACACATGGAGGTAGTGCTCTAATGACCACGACTGTGACACAATGCAGTCAGTTTTTGTCAACCATTTAATACATTTACTGATTACCAAAACAACCAGGGAGAAAATGTACAATTAAAGTTAATCATTACTCTATTAGAAAAACTTCAAAGGCATGTTTTTAGATCGATCAATACTGACTGCATAAAATCATTTGAATAATAATATTAATTGAACCATTCAACAAGCACTTTTTGAACATTTACTAAATGTAAGGCACTCTGTGACACCATCCTTGCCCTCATAAGTATTACATTTAACAAAAGAATCTAGATACTAAATGACAAACTGAGCAATAAGCATGAGTACTACGCAAGGGAAACCATGGGTAATATGGAAACAGGATACATGATGAGGGGACCAGCAAAGCTTTCTTGAGGAAGTGTCATGTAAACCAAACACACAAACTAAACGTCAAATTCAGAAGTAAACAGTCTATACAACAGGATTAGAAAATTGAGTATTATTTTGCAGTTTTAACCCTTTACACTACAGAAAGAATGAATATAAACACCAATTTTGTAAAGAAAAATAATCACGAATAGTACCTACCTATACGAAGATCTCGTTGTAAAACATTCTTATCATAAACATAGAAAGACAAATACTGGAAAGCTCTTGGAATCTCAAAGTAAAATTCTTCACTGAAAAATGGACTAGAAAAAAAGGGGAGAAAGTATATTACTTCAAATAATATCAAATGACTAAATAATAACTTATTACTATCACTAACAATACTATTAATATTCAAAAGATATTGCCTTCAATAAAAATCAATGAAAATTAATACTAAAATTCCATTGAAAAAGAACTTTAAAAACCTCAAAATAATTCTCAATGCTAAGTTTCAACTAAATCCTTTACAAACCAAGTTGAACTCAGACGACCTCGGTTGCCAGGATGAGTTCTAAACAAAGAGCTTTTCAGAAGTCCTGTGGACAGAAGATATAGTAATTACCTGGGGTCATGGTAACCTAAAGTGGACTTATATGAGAGCTGAGGACCACGTTATTCACACCACCACCACGTCTTCAAAATATGTAAATACATAAAATTGTATTAATCACAATAATACATACCACCTAAAGCAAGTAACATCATGTGAAGTGTTACTTTAAAAAAAATTGAAACAGGCTCTTTTTAAACCAACTTTATTGAGGTATAAATTACATACAATAAACTCCAATTTAAAGTCAAGGCAAGTGACCTTTGATATATTTATAAGCTTATGTAGACTCTTCCCCAATCAAAATATAGAATATTGCTAGTCTCCCCAGAAAGCTCCCTTATCCCTTTCTGCAGTTACCCTACCACACCTACCACAGGCAACCAGAGATCTGATTTCTATCACTACAGCTCTGTTTGAGAATTTCATATAAACAGAATCATACAGTATGAACTCTCATATCCCGATTCTTTCCCTTGGTTTGTCTGTGAGACCTTTTCCTTGTTGTTATATATGTTAGGTCTAATTGGGCGGCTGCAGGGGGAGGGAACATGGTCACCTAGCAACACACTGTGCCAGAAGTGACCAATGAGGCACACCTGCTGACCCTGACGTCCACCTTGGGTCCACCTTTTCCTGGGCAGAACCCCTTGGCCCCCTTCCTCTGTATAAAAACCCTGAGCAGCCAAAGCCACGTGCGATTTCTCCTGGCTCTCCCACTCCGACTTTCACCCACGGGGGGCTAGAGATTTCGCCCGGGACACACATTCCAATAAAATCAAGCTACCACTATTGTCTGACTCTGGCGAGTGCATTCTTTTCGCCCGCCTCCGCCTTTGGGAGCTCTACCCGCCGAGGTCCTCCCATCACCCTTTCATGAGTTTTACAATATACAGTAGTTCATTTGCTGTGAAATATTCCATTGTGTTCCACACTCCATTCTCCTAGTGATGTCATCTGAGTTCTTTCCAGTTTGGACTATTAAAAATAAAGCTGCTATGAACATTTTTACACAAACATTTTCCAGACACAAAACTTTAATTCTTTTGGATACGTAACAGAGAGTAAAATTCCTGAGTTAAAGGGCAGGTGAATGTAAACTGTAAGAAACTGTCAAACTATCTTCCAAAGTAATTGTACAATTTTATCCTCCTCACTAGCAACATATAAGCATTCCAGTTGCTCCACATCAACTGACAGTCTTTAATTTTAGCCTAGAATTCTAGTGAATGTGACATTATAAATTTATACACCTGTGTAATCTCTATCCTGATCAATAAACATTTCTCTCTCCCCAAAATTTCTCTTGCACCCTTCTGCTATCACCCCCAGAATACTGTCACTGTCAGCCAAAGTTCTATCGCTACAGATTATGTTTTAGAAACTACAGTGACAGAAATGGTTTAAAACTGCATTGTCTTGATGAATAATTATGTTAAGTATCTTTTAACATGCTTCTTGGTTATCTGTATATAATCTTTTGTGAGATATATGTGCAAGTTTTTTCATATTTTCAATGGCTGTCTTCTTGTTGATTTAAGTTTTTGCTTTGTTTTAAAATAAATTCCAGATATAAGCCTTTTGTCCGACTATTTTCACCCAGGTGTGACCTATCATTTAAATTTTTTTGACAGTGACTTTTGAACAGGAACCTCTAATTTAATGAAACCTAAGTTCTTTTTTTATAATCAGTGCTTTTTGCATTCTAAGAAAACTTTGCCTACCCCAAAGTTGCAAGGTTTTCTCCTATTAAACAGTTTGTTTTCGTAAGTTCATTTTAAGAATGTTATTTTGCCATATTTAAATGCCTCTATGAAGACATAAATCTCTGAAATCCTAGCAATCTTTTCTCATGAACACTTCTTTCTTGAGAATGTTTCAATAACAAAATGATTGTTTAAAAATATCACCATGAAATGCAATATTGTTAGGAAGTCATAACTAAATAAGAAGCTGAAATGTAAAGTAAAATACTACTACAGAAGTCATTCTGACATTGCCCAGAAAATGGTTGACGCAGTTTTTTAGTTGTTATAAAGTCTAGCTAAATTTTGCACTACAATTTTCACTTCAAATACAACCAATTTTTTTCTCATATTTTTACTGGTGCATCACAATTGTTCATAATGGTGCAATTTGTTGTTACACATTCATATATACACACAATATAACATAATTTGGCCAATATCATTCCCCAGTATTTCCCCTTTCTGCAACCAACTTTTAAAAGTTGATCTTTCAAAGTAACTGGAGTCTTCTAATTAGTCTCAACATAAAAATCAATGCAAAAACAACTATGAGGTAAAGATGATATGTGTAGATATTTCTCTCTGTATTATTTTAAAGAATTATAAAATAGAGAATTTCCTTCGCATAGCATATATCCACATTCAAATATTATTTTAAAGCACATTCTAAAGTCAAATAAGAACAGAATTACTACATTATTTGTATTGTTATAGCATGAAAATATCAACAATCTGACCTCCACATTTGATTGCCCACATCTTTATATAATTAATCAACTAATCGATGTATTTGAAGAAGACTTTTCAACAAGGTTGAAGTACCAGTATCGTGCTGTTAATATTTAAATACTACCTCTTTCTTAAAACGATTTGAACTAGGTTCAGTTTATCTCTTACTTCAAAACCTTTTGGGCTGCAAAGTATTTTCAGTTTCACATCATACCTTTTCTATGAAGAACTCAACAGATATTTTAAATGATAAAAACTAAAAGACATAAAGGGACTTCAGAGGAAAAAAGCCAATTATAAAGGAAAAAAAAAGACATAAAAAGTATCAAACTCTTACCTATATAAAAAAATATAATATCCAGAAGCTATAAAAGATCTAAATGGTACCTACTGACTTCTAGCTTAACGGCTTATCACAACATCCACAAGCACTAAGGATATTGAAATGAAAATAAGGCGGGTAAGGGTTTTACTACAAATTCTTTTGCCCTATTCCACAAGGAAAAATGTAGAGGACACCCAGAATCCCAGAAGCATCTAAACTAACTATATCTAAATTGCCTAAGGTAAGTACTACTAGCCTGAAATTGTATTCCAAGTTGCTATGCAATTAGAAAAATAAGGATCTAAAAATACAAAACAAAACTGATTTCGGGGCTAGAGTTGTGGCTCAGCGGTAACACACTTGTCTGGCATGTATGAGGGCCTGGGTTCGATCCTCAGCACCACATATAAATAAATAAAATAAATAAAAGATCCATTGACAACCAAAAAAATATTAAAAAAAAAACTGATTTCATCATTTTCCCCTACACAAATATTCAGAAAGGGTTAAAAAAAAAAAAAAAAGAGGTAGGCTAATTTTAGTTACTCATTCATAAGGCTACATATTAGAAACTGCTACAGTATCCAATTTATGGACAGTTATAAGCTACTTTTGTATACTGATGATCACTGTGCAATATGAAATCAGTGTACATTAAAGGAACAAATTAAACTTTAAATAGCATTAGCTTTGCTTCTAAGTTTCTTTGACATATGAAAAATAAGTCTGACTCAGTTTTTATCATTAATAAATATTAAACAAAATACATTTGTAAATTTATGTTTACAAATATAAAGAATACCAAAATTCTAAGACAAGGACAGTTGACTTATAACTAAAGATTTGAAGTGTATTACTGACAATCTTTTGGGGCTACTAAAGTTACTTTCAGTTTTATATAGTACCTCCCCTGTGAAGAACTCAGTATATATTCAAAATTATAGAAAATGAAAATGAAGATAACAAAGGCAAACTTCAGAGGGAAAAAAAGGCACGTATAAAGAAAAAAGGGTATGAAAAAAATATCAAAAGACATCTCTGAAATACCTGAAATACAATTCACATAATTTATGGCATGCAATATTTCACCTACCACATGCTTATTTCAACAACTACCTGTATCCTTCTTTTAATTCTTATCTCTGAAAAAAGACTGCATCTTTCCAGCACAGCTCTGTACCAGAATCATGTCCACAAATACTGCTAAGGGCAGAGGTGGCATGCTTTCATTTTGTAAGAGAGTCTTAAAGTGCAATTATACTTTCAAAGATGAAAAATCTACAGAAGAGTCCATTCCTTGATAACATACTACTAATTCAAGCAACAAATAAGAACTTTAAAAAGTAATTTACTTTATTCTTTGGAGAAATAAAATAATTATGTGCTCTGAGGTAAGTTAAAATAAATAGGCAAAAATTAACCTACAGAACAGATTGAAATATGATAGCTGTTTTCAAAAACTTCAAAGACTGCCTAAGAGAAAGATGGACTAAATTTGTTTCCCACTAATACAGGGATAGAATTAGGTACAATTTAAGAGAAAAATACATTTTGAGAGCCACATGAATACATAAATAAACAGAATCCAGCGAGTTATTGGCATATAGTTGGTTCTTGTTGTACTAATTGTTAACCAACTAAATATAAGATCTTTCTAAGAGTCAGAATAGTTCAAAGACCAAATGAACTACTTAGGAGGTAATTAACTTCCTGGTCACTGGAACATTACTAAGCAAAAGCCACATGATCATCTGTCAAAGCCATGGTCAAGAAGATAATAGGGACTGGGGTTATAGCTCAGTGGTAGGAGCACTTGCCTAACGTGTGAGGCACTGGGTTCGATTCTCAGCACCGCATGTAAATAAATGAATAAAAATAAAGGTCTATCCACATCTAAAAATATAAAAAAAATTAAACAATATTAAAAAAAAAAAAAGATGATGATAACATAGTCCAGCTCAATGAACATTCATTCAGGCTCTTTCAAATTCTTAAGACTTTGTAACTCTAAAAATAAATTCATAATGTAAAAGAAAAGTTTCAAATGCAAATATGAAATGAAGAAAGTCATCTTGATGATTATAATCTGGAAAACATACACATTGATCAATCAATATGTACCTTCTGAATGATAATTTCCAATTTTTCTACCAACCTTAAAGATTTTTCAACAACCTGGGTACGATAAACTTCTTCCTGGTCCAAATTTATAGTACAGAAGCAATCTCTCATCTTGTTGGGTCCAAGATATGGCAATAAATTTTTTGCTTCACCTGTTGGTACAAAAATTAAAATTGGAATTACACATCACCAGCTGCTTCATGGTAAGACTTCTATGTGACGAATTCAATTGGACAGAAGAATGTGTGCAATGTGTAACACAGGAAAAATTAACTAGTGATTAGAGAAAGATCAATTTGGTCTATTGAGACTGCTAAGACTGAAAGAAGGGGGTCTGTGTAAAAGGACATGTGAGGTCATATTACATCACTGCATCCCTGTCCCTATGAAAAGGCAATTCCCCTACTTATGCTCTCCATCCTACCCCACCAGCACCACCTCAAGGACTTTAATCAGTATAAATTTCTCTTTTACTAGATTGCTCCCATTCTCAAACAAACAAGTATGGGAGTTTCCCAATTAAAAAAGAAGAAAAGCAAACAAAAAGAAAAAATCTTCTATGATTCCACCTTATCCATCCTGATTATCATTCCATTTCTAGACGCCATTCTCAAAACTTCTCAAAAGCATCACCTCTAATCAATATCTCCTCCATTTTCTTACTTTTCATTCATTCTCTGACCTTCTCCAATCAGCTCTGGATTCCATGATGACAGTGAAACTGCTTCAACCAAGGGCACTAAAGACTCCCAAATTGCTAAATATGAAGGTCATTTCCCTGTCCTTATCATACCCAACCTTAAACACGAGTGAACATTCTTTAAAATGCTTTCCTCAGGCTGGGATTGTGGCTCAGTGGTAGAGCACTTGCCTGATGTGTGAGGCACTGGATTTGATCCTCAGCACCATTAATTAATTAATTAATTAATTAATAAAGGTACTGTGTCCATCTACCACTAAAAAATATTTTTCAAAAAATGCTCTCCTCTTTAAAATGTTCTCTTCTCTTGGCTTCCACAACACAATATTCTGACTTCCCTCCTGTATTGCTGGCCCTCTGCTCACCCTTTTCACCTCTCAAAGCTGCAAATGCCCCAGGGCTCAGTCCTGGACCCCATTCCCTTCCTCCTCTATGCAAACTCCTGCAGCATAAGGTGTTAGTTAATTTGATACCTCCCAGTCCTGCCTGATCTGCTGATCTCAGACACTACATGTGAATGTTCGCTTATCTCCTTGGATATCCAGTAGGTATCTCAAATTTAACCAGTTTCAGCAAACCATGCGACACCTCCCCTAAAACATGTTCTTCCCCTCATCTCCCCCTCTTAATCATCATCCTCCCACTACCCTCCCTACCACCACACCTAGTTTATTAGCAAATCTAGCCAATCTCCAAAATAAATCCCAAATCCAAGTCACTATAATCTTCATTTGGACAACACCAGTTTCCTAACTGGTGTTTCTGCTTCCACTATTACCCTTCCTACAATCCATTCTTCACCAAGCAGTGAAGAATGAGGGGTAGGCAGAGGTACTGGAGATTGAACTGAGGGTCACTTAACCATTAACTCACATTCCCAGCCCTTTTTCATATTTTATTTAGAGACAGGGTCTCACTAAATTGCTTAGGGTCTGAGTTGCTGAGGCTGGCTTTGAACTTGAATCATCCTCCCCAGCCTCCTGAACCACTGGTATTACAGGTATGTGCCACCTCATTCAGTTTGTGATCTTTTAAACATATGATTCAAGTCAGTCACTCCCCAGCTCCAATACCACACCATTTCACTTAGAATAAAATCCCACTTTTATACCACAGTCTTCATGGTCGTAAAAACTGTCTGTTCTGACCTCCTCTGCTCTTGCTCTCCCCAGCTGCACTTTTTTCCACTCATTAGGCATTCTGAGCCTGTTAAACCTTAGGGTCTCTGCCTGGAATGCCCTACTCCACTGGCACTTCCTTATTATTCACATATCTGCTCAAATGTCACTTCCTCAGAGAAACCTTCCCTGATCATTTTATCTAAAGTAGATAATCCTTCTACCATATTCTCTATTTTGTCTCCCTGATAGCATTCATTAATTATCCAAACCTCTGTTAATATTTACTTATTAGTTTATTTTCTGGGTCCCCTATTCTTGAGGCCAGGGTATTTGATGAACCTCAAGATCTAAAACAGTGGCTGGCATACAGTAAACACTTGAGAAACATTTGTTGAAATGAATATTAAAGAATGTAATATGTCTAGTTTTAAAGTTCTTATGAGATATTCATGTACCAAAAAACAAACAAAAGCACAAGAGCTGAAATCATACTCTAGTATATTAATCTAAGAAAGTAAGGGAGTTCACTTAAGGAAAGAGCATTTATCCCAACAATCATGAAACCAATGTTCCTATCTGACCTCTCCTGCTAAGTAGTTGCGTGATTTCAGAAAAATCACCGAAATACAATTTTCCTGATAAAAGTTAGGAAAACTAGATAAACTCCAATCTCTTTCTGCTTATCAACCTTAAAGCTAAAGGTCATTGAAAAACAATATATTTTAAAGTCAATTAGAAACTTAAGAAGCATCTATTTAAAAAAAACAACTCAGTGAACAAATTTTTTAAATTAAAACCAGAAAACCAATGGAAAAGTACCAGCAAGCTATTATTATTAAATTTGTCATTGAGACATTAGAAAATGTTAAATTACCACTTAACCAGAATAAATAAATTTATGTTCAAGTCAGAACCTAGGAATCTAACCTTGTAAATGACTCCAAAATTGCCAAAAAGGCTCAGTCCTTACAAATGAACCAGTTCCCTACCAAAAAAAATACCCACCGAATCAGTACCCACTGGTCTCTTCCTCAAAAGACTAGCCATTCCTCCTCCTCTTATCTGAAACTCTTCCTTCCAGCTGTGTTCTCTACCCAATTCCTGTCATTCCCTAGGACACAGACAAGAAATCTATTTCATTGTTTTCCACCTTCTCTTTCAGCTTCTCTTTTCTTAAAAAAAATTTTTTAGTTGTAGAGGGACACAATACCTTTATTTTATTTATTTTCATGTGGTGCTGAGGATCGAACCCAGTGCCTCACATGTGCGAGGCAAGCCACTGAGCTACAACCCCAGCCCTCAGTTTCTCTTTTTTTGACATCTCCCCACTGCATAATCCAATGGGGTTTTTAATTTTTTTAAGCCAAAAGTCCATGTAGGCTACCATACAGTGTCTATACTATAAAGGAATTTGGAATTAGATCACAATAAATATGCTCCATATCCAATGGAACTCTGGAACACTAAATTTCTGCCCCTGAACATGTTCCTGATTTCATTCAATTAAATGCAGTTTAAAAAATGCTGCATACATGTGTATATAATCTGCCACCTTCTCCCCCTTTTAAGGGGGACACAATGGAGTTATGTGGTCTGCAGAACCCAATGAACATGACATTATCAGAAATTTACTTAGAATAACATTTTATATAATATAAAAATGTATCCAACATCACTTCCTATAAAAGCAGCTGTCAAAATCTGTGCTTACTCTACCACTGGTTAAATTCAAATTAACTATGCTGAAAGTTAATCCATCTAATCAATGCCCAGATCACCAATCAATCCTGACTATGTTAAATAAATCAGCTATCAGGAATTTAAAATGTAATTCCAAACTACTGTAGTAACTAACATTTTTTAAAATATATTTTTTAGCTGTAGGTAAGACACAATACCTTTATTTTCTTTTTCTTTCTTTCTTTTTTTTTTTTTTTCCGGTGCTGGGGATTGAACCCAGGGCCTTGTGCTTGCAAGGCAAGCACTCTATCAACTGAGCTATATCTCTAGCTCCCTTTTATTTTATTTTTTATGTGGTGCTGAGGATCAAACTCAGGGCCTCATGTGTGCTTGGCGAGCACTCTACCAAGCCACAACCCCAGACCCAAGTAACTGACATTTTATAAACAACATAATCCAAAGTGAGGTCAAATGATTAGAAAATTAATAAAAGTAATGTTGTATGTATTACAGCTCTGAGCAGCAAATGAGTATGTTAAGAGTATACATTCCATCCAAGTATACAAAAAACAAAAGTAAAGAACTTACAAAGACTGTACTAGTTCACATGTGATATCTGTACAGGGTTCTACTAGCTCTAGTCAATTCTGGTATAGAAGCAAGTACACTGGACAAAAAAAGAAAAAAACAAAAAACCCAAAAACTATTATCCCTGATAACCCAAACTTCTTAAAAATGCATTCTGTCTCTAATCTTCATCTTTTACTCCTGCGTTAAACCTGCAATTTAGCATCTGATCCCACTTCTTTTCTAGAACCTTTGAGAACACTAATATTAGGCACTACCAAGTCAAATGATTGTTTTTCAGTTCCCACTTTATTTGACCACTCTTCAACACTGGTAGTATTTACCATTCCTCAGTTTAGATAACCCATTCTTTCTTCTACTCCGGCTTTCAGGCTTTTTACCCACTAAGCCCATCTTAAATATAAGGAACCTTTTGGCACAAAATACTTCACTTACCATAGAGGTGGAAGACCAATTTTAATTATTTTTTAAATGTAGGATTACAAAACAAAAATATACTAAAAAAACAATTCCTCAACATTCTTTGCAATTGTTCAATATCTGTAGTAGATAAACAGGATTAGTGTTCAACAGCCATTTCAATCTCCTTTGGTACATACTTTCCTACATTACAGAGGCAGAAAGATAAAAACTACATCTCCCAGCCTTTATTGCAGCTAGAATTGTGGATGTGACTTAAGTTCCACTAATCATATTCACTTAGTGCTGGGGTGGGGGTGATGACAGAAGAGAAAAGTGGTTGAGCTTAGGCTGCATCCACTAGAAAGCACTGTCATGGGGATGTCCATGTTCTACAACAGTATCTGTAGAAGTCCTGGGATTTCAGAAACAAGTTTCACATGTATTAAGAAGGAAGACACAAGGCATCCATTCTGTAGTGCAGGTTGTGACAGGTATGGATTGGCTCTTGAACCAGCAGCAGTGACAACAGCCTACTGATGAAGGTGGCTGCTTGCCAACAGCTGTTTCCTAATACTAGCACATTCCTAATCATGACAGAGGTGGCAAGGTTCTAAGATAAAAGCAGCTAAAAATTAAAACTTCCCAACTGTGCAGGAGACTTCCTGATCCTAAAAGAGGTAGTAAATTTCATGATGACTCAGCTGCAATATGGCCTTTTAATGTCATTCCTAAAAGTTCCACCTAGAGTCTGGGTTGCTTTCTGTCTTGTTTTTATGTTCTTTTAAAAATTTCTGTAAGTCACTTAAACTACTCCTCCTCCCCCTCCAGTACTGAAGGCTGAACCCAGGGGACTCATGCATGCTAGACAAGCAGTCTACCACTGAGCTTCACCTCAGCATATTTTATTTTATTTTATTTTTCAGAAAGGTCTCACAGGCCTCAAACTGCCTCAGCCCCCTGAGCAGCTGGGATTATGGGCACATACATTTTACTCAATCTCTTTCTGCTTGAACTGGCTAGAGTTGCTTTCTTATTAGAAACCCTTTGTTTCTAACAAAGGACAAAATTCCACCTTAATTCCACTGGTCATCAGTTTGGTATATCTATCAGCAGCAAATATACACATAGGGATTCAATATACTATTTCATTTAATCTTCATAATAACTCTTCCAAATGACAATATATTTTCAAAATATAGTAGTTAGAAGTGAAAAGATAACATTCCAGGTGTAAGACACAATGTGAACAAGTTCTGAAGGTTAGAACAAGAAAAGTACCTTTAGGGAGGCAGTAAATAGCACCAACTGGCAAAGTCATAAAAGGAGATGAAAGGGGAATAAAGAGAGATAAGATTATAAAAGAAGTCTGGAGATGAACAGGGAACCTAAAATGTCAAGCTAGGGAGTTTTAACTTCATTCAGTAGGCAACAAAAGTCACTAAAAAGTTTCTGTGTAGTCAGAACTATAGCTCAGGAAAATTATTCTGATGTCTGTTAAGAGCCTAAACTAAGGTAACAAAAGGCTATTGGCAGTGTAGGAGAAATGGAAAAGATACTGCAGACATAATTCACAGAATCTGGCATCAATATCAACCCTAACAGATGATTAGAACTTTAGGAGGTAAAAAGATATCAAAATATACAAAGGTTATTATACATGAACACACACAGGAAGATAGTAAAAAAGAATCAATGCACACTTTAAAATATAATGTGGACTGTGGTGTTGACAAGTACAGGGTAAAACTGAAATGCTATCATGCCATCTAATTAGACATAAATAAGACAATCCATATTGTCTTTGAAATTTTCTTTTAAAGTTTGATTTCAATTTTTACAACAGAATAATTCTAAAAATATAAGCAGTATTGATATAGTATAAGAAGTTAAATGAATACATTTTGGCAGACACTTGAGTTTTTGTTCATTTGTTTGTGGTGCTGGGGATTGAATCCAGGGCCATGTTCATGCGAGGCAAGCACTCTACCAACTGAGCTATAACCAACACCTAAGTTTTAATACAAGATCTTCACTTAACAATCTATATATCCTTAGTCTCAATCCCTGTTTTAAAAAGAGGCAACTATGAAGCTTCAGGATCCTCTGAACATTAACTGAGGTAAAGTACTTGGTATGCTGCCTAAAACAAAGTAAGCACTTAGTAACTCTAAGTCTAAATACTCTTCCTTGGCTAGAGATCCTAAAAAACTGGCATCTGTACATAATTCCCTTCACCCAAACCACTGGGTCCTAATGAAAGATAATTTGCAACTTAACAACTAGATATATCGGATGAGTATTGTTTTTTTTTAACTAGGCTTTTTATTACAGAAGTAATTCATTTCTATTCTGGGAAATACATGGAAAAACATCTGAACTTTCTATACCTCAGGTTTCAAATCTCCAAAAGGAGAACACAAATTGGAGGTTGGCTAGCCCAAGATTTATTCTCTTTGGCGTGTCCAGTATTAAAAAAGAAAAAAAAAAAAGTGGTTAACATCTAGAAACAGAGTGCTAACAACAACACATACAGATTTCTGCTTTCTCTTTAATAAATCAAAGTTATGATAATATGGTTCTGAGGGGAACTGTAGAAAGGCACATCTCACTAAATGGTAATAATCCCAATTTGGTTCTACTTCATTCTACCTGGTCTCCACAGACTTGAGTTTACAAATCCTTAATATGTTAATCATCTAGATTTCCCCATAACTCTAAAATTTTAAGAGGCAACACATGAAATTAAAACAGCACAGGGTGGCACTGATTCCCAATGCTTTTAGGTACTGCTACCTATTGCCACTTAATCTGGTAAATACTACAAGAATTGCATATAGGGCTTAGAGTGTAGTTCAGTGGCAGAGTGCTTCCCATCATGTGCAAGTCCCTGGGTTTGATCTCCAACACTGGCACACATCTGTAATCCTAGCAATTGGGGAGGCTGAGGCAGGAGGATCCAGTTCAAAGCCTGCCTCGGCAACTTACTCTCTAAAAATAAAAAATAAAAATGGCTGGGAATGTAGTTCAGTGGTACAGTGTCCTGGGTTCAATCCCCAGTACCACTTGCATGCACAAAAAGGTGTATATGTATGAATATTTCAGTACATATTAAGTAAATTATTAAGAAAACTATGAAAATACTCTTTACTGAGTATCTACTGCTTATGTCACAGCCAACACTTAACTGAATACAATGTGCCAGGCAGTATACCACATCATTCAAACTTTTCACAATTGCCCAAAAAGATTAGTGAAACTACTACTCCCAATTTATAGACAAGGAAGTGTGAGGCTCAGAGTGATTACTAGAAAAGCAGTAGAAAACCATGCTTTTAACATGCTACATGATCCTTTATTATTCAATCAATTTCTATATACCTGTTATAATAAATATTTTGTATAGGATAAAGAAATCTTATACAAGACAAGATCTCTATTGTTCATTTATCTTTAAAAGTTCTCAATGGAGAAAGGAAGAGAACTGCCTTTACCACACATGATCTTGCAACAAGTCTCATATTCAGAGTTCTCCTTCAGAGTATGTCACATTGCTACAGGTATATGGAGATCAAAAGAAGCTGAGTGAAAAAAGTCTTGTAGATACTTCCCTCCTTAGTTGTTGTCTTGAAAACTACTAAGTTAAACATTTGTGATATTATTCAGGAAGAGAATGAGAAATGGTACCAGTAGGCATATGGTAACTGTCAGAATATCTACCAGAAGGCTGCTTTCCAATGCACAAATTAACTTGGTTGGATAACTGGATTATTTTAGGTGATTTTTCTCACTCTCAGTAAATGATATGCATCTCTAAAATATATAATACAAGATTCTGTTATCCCACACAATTGGTAATCTTAAAAGAACCAACCATTAAATCATTCCTGTCAGAAATCTGGTTCTGCCCAAGAACATGGCAATATAGCAAAATAAGGTAGTACCATTGAGCAAGCACTTGAGTAGGCACAGGACTCCTGGAACCCAGTACAGTCAGACTTGCTGAGCAAAAACTTGCTCTTTGTGGCTAGAACACCCAAACTATACCAAGTAACAGACAAGAGAAATAGGTTCTGGTGTTCTATTGAACAGTAAGGTGACTACAGATACTGATAATGTAGAATTTTGAATTATTTCATCACAAAGAAAGATAAATGAGGCTGCGTATATAGCTCAGTGGTACAGTGTTTGCCTCACATATAGGAAAGGCCCTGGGTTGGATCCCTAGTACCACAAAATAGAATAAAACAAAAATAAATGTTCAAGGAGATAGAGATGCTTACTTTGCTTTGAACATTACATGATGTATAGATGTATCAAAACATCACATGGTGTCCCATAATTATGTACAATTATTGTGTCAATTTTTTACAAATTATTTTTAAAACTCTGAACTACATATCATTCTGAAAAAGCATAAGGTAAAAAATAAGGCATAAATTCTACCACAACTCTTCCAAAATATCTTAGGGAAACTGCAACTCCTCAGTGCGAAAGTCTATAAAATGTAATTAGGCACTATTTGCTGTGTACAAGTCATATATCATAATAACCATCATAGAATTATCTATATCACTATCATATTAATCACCTCTGACTGAAGCTTAGTCTAGAAGAAGAAGTTAGGAAACTAATGTACATGAAAAGGCAAGTTTCATAAGGTATTGCCAGGAAGTGTCCATGGCTTATAGAGGTACATACCAAATGCAGGCGGAATCTTCCTGTTTACTGTGGTCAGTTTTGAATGTGTGTTCCTCTCTAAGGTCCTGACAGGCCCCTTCTCAAGGTGGCAAACCAAACTCTGAAGTGCTTATGTTGGAATCTCTCCTAGGCTAGGCCAATGGTTCCTTAAATTACATGATGCTTAACCAGGCTCAGAGGCAACCAAAAGTCCATGTGGAAAAAGAAAGGCCCAAAGACACGAGTTCAGGACTATACAGACAATTCGAATATGGGATAGGGCTATTTCTAGGATGGGACAAAAATGGGACTTATTCTGATGCAGTGCTTTTCAAAAGAAAAATTTTAAAAGGAGCACCTAGACATGAAGACATACAATCCATGTGTGTGTACTCAAGTGTGCATTCTAGAAGGGCTCAAAAATACAGAGAAACCTTCAATGAGCAGTCAGGAAAACAAAACAATGTTTTTTGTGAACCCCCAAACAGTGATTTTTATTGCACTTAAACGTTCTAACTTTATTATCCCTTAAATTAGACTACAGTCAATTTAGGTGTAATCATCAACTTCTTGACAAAAGAAATGTACTCATCAATTCCTTCCAATATACTACTCTTCCAGTAGTATACTGGAGATCACTTGGCGAAAAAGGGATATGGGCTTTGGTAATATAGACCTTCTGAAAATCTGGCTTTGCTACATAATACTCCTGAGGGGGAAAAAACCTCTCTGCTTCTCTATGAAAATGGATTAAATAAAACAATTTGCAAGTATCCTAGTAGTGTCTGGAAGCCAGTAAAGACTCAATAAACAGTAGTTCACTTCCTCTGATCTACTGAAGAAATTTTATATAAATAAAACTGTTCAAATCCAAAAAGAAGAGGCTATGCACCACTCACACAAATATTAAAAAATCAAAATTATTCAGAACCTTTTTACCACATTTCTCTGAAACAAAGTATTAACTTTTTTTTTTTTTTTTGCGGTGCTGGGAATTGAACCCAGGGCCTTATGCTTACGAGGCAAGCACTCTACCAACTGAGCTATATCCCCAGCCCAAAGTATTAACTTTTGAAAAGTCAACTTCTTAAACATGAACAATTGATCAAACAGACAAAACAGATGGGAATTCACAGTCTTATTTTTTTTATATAATTTCAAGTAAAATAAAAAGTTACCCAAAAAACAGAAAAGTTGACATTTTATATACATACACTCAAAATGTTCCTAAACTTAACATTTAGTTAGCCTTGTTTTTTGGGTTTTTTGTTTGTTTGTTTCTTTTGCAGTGTTGGGAATTGAACCCAGGGCCTTGTGCATGCAAGGCAAGCACTCTACCAGCTGAGCTATATCCCCAGCCCTGGTTATCCTTGTTTTTACAGATAGGATAGTCTTAAGAGAGACTAATAGCGTAAGACTAATACTGTATTAACTTCATTTGTATGAAGTCATTTTTGGTAACATAACCAATACAGAAATACACTCAGTGTCGAAAATTAAATCATTATGGCAAGGCCAATTCCCTTTGTTCACCACTGAGGAAACCAAAATTTGTACAACTAATTTTTCATTTTTCATAAATTGACAATGTTTTCAAATATTATTTTCCTGATTCCTTTTTGTTCAACTTCAACAGTATTTCCATGTTTACTGGACATTTATATTTACTTTGCTGTGAAAATTCTATTCATATCCTTTATTTTTCTAATAGTCTCTTACCTTAAACATTGCATGAATTCTTTACATTATTATTATATTATTCTGAACATTAACAAATAGAGAAATAGGGCTGGGGTTGTAGCTCAGTGGTGGAGTGCTTGCCTTTCATGTATGAGGCACTGCATTTGATCCTCAGCATCACATAAAAATAAAATAAAAGATACTGTGCCCATCGACAACTGAAAGTATTTTTTAAATAAACAAGTAGTGTTAAGGTTAAGAGAAACAGGATGGACCTGGGCCAGTATGTCTAATTTGAATAACAGCTCTACTATTTATTCACAGTCTGACCTTGGTCAAGTTAGCTTAGCTACTCTCTTCCTATTTCCTCATCATCTATAAAAATGGGGATAATAATAGCATGTAAACAGTTACACTTGGGATTAGTTAATATGCATAAACTGCTTTAAGACACTGCCTAACACAGAATCAGTATTACATGTTTTCTATGAATGAAGGACATGATGCAAAATAACCCATTATGCTTTTTAAAAATATGTATTTTTGGTTGCAGATGGACACAGTACCTTTATTTTGTTTATTTAGTTTTATGCGGTGCTAGGGATTGAACCCAGTGCCTCATATGTGATAGGCAAATGCTCTACCACTGAGGCACAATCCTAGTCCATAACCTATTATGTTTTAACCCTTGTTTTTAAGTCTGCACTTACCTTTCCTCAATCAGTTCTTTTTCCATCTCTACTCTAATATAGGACCTTACACACATAGTATGTGTAAAAATCAACAACTGACAGCCCTAACTAGATCTCATAATACATTTGTCAAGAATAAATCTGGGTACCAGCCAAAACATAATTTTCAAAAATCTTTCCACCAAAAAAAAAAGCTAACTTCCCTATAGCATAAAGCGTTCCACAAGTCAATAAGAAAATGGATAACCCAATAGAAAAAAGAAAAGAATAAACAGAAAAGTTCACCAAAAAGGGAAATAAAATCGCTCTTAGAAATATGAAGAGATCATCATCCTCAATTACAAGTGCATCTTAAAACTTAAAAATTAAACATTCATTTTCACCTTACAGACCAGTAAAGGTCAAGAAGTTTTAAATACACATATGTGGGTGTAAAGAAACAGGCACTCCAGGCTAGGGGTATGGCTCAGTGGTAAAGCACCTGCAGAAGATGCAAGAGGGCTGGGTTTGATTCCCAGCATAGATAACAAATAAAACAAAACAAAAAACACTTATTTATACATTATAAATTGCATAAATTGCTATTGCTTCTATAAAAGGCAATTTGGCATTGTCTATCCAAAATAAAAATGCACATACCCTTTGATTTGTCAATTAAACACCTAGAAATTTATCCTACTGATAAACACATAGACATGACATGAGTCTATCATTGTAATAATATATATAATCACAAAGACTGGAAACAAATGTCAATGTATAAAAGAACTGGTTAAATAAACTATAGTATATCCAAATGAAGAAATATTATGCAGCTGTTTAAAAAATAAGGCAAGGGGTTGGGGATATAGCTCAGTTGGTAGAGTGCCTGCCTTGCAAGCACAAGGCCCTGGCTTCAATCCCCAGCACCGCAAAAAAAAAAAAAAGAAAAAAAAATTGGGCAGTTTTCTCTACCTATGGATATGAAAAATCTTCAAGCTATATTGCATAAAAAAGAAAGATGCAGAATAATGTTATATTTTTCTGTTGATAGAAAAGATATATTAATACAAATACATTTTATGTTTGTAAAAGCTTAAATAATCTCTGGAAGGATACAAAACAAAATGGTACTGCTTGCTTCTGGAGAGGTAATAGCTAGGGCATTACCTCTTCAGGAGGAATGGAAGGAATACTTCTCAAGGTATACCCTTTCATAACATTTAACTTTTCAACCAGGTGTTTACATTCTCTAATCAAATGAATACATCTTTTAAAGAAATACAAGCAAACAAAACAATCCTGTGGCCACACTGAAACTTTCCAGTGAGACTCTTTAAGTGGTCATGCACAACAGGTTGTTACCATTCAATTTGTAACTAACAGTCTGTTCAACCAGCAAAAACAGAGGTTAACCATCCTAGCTGCTTACATCATCCTGAGGAATTTTTTAAACCTTCAGGTATCCAGGTAGACAACAGAAATCATTCAGTAGATCAGGAGTAAAGCCTGGGTATCAGAATTTTTTTGAAGTTCAGAAGTGACACTGATGGGTTGTCAAGACTGCTAAAAGCTGACTATGATACAAATAAGTTCAGGTTTAGTCTCTACCTAAGTCACAACCAAGTTCCATCACTAACACTACCCACTTCACAAAGTTCTTAAGAGGAAACAGATGAAAGTATGTAGAAAGCATAGTGGAAGTCTATTACCACTCTGTACAGACCACTAGACAGGTAGGGTGATCTTCATAGAACAAATGGAGTACATGTACAACATTAATGCTATGTCGCATTCTAGGAAGGAATTTGAAAGTAGTGAACCAGTGCCCAACAAGACATTAACAGTATAACACTTAGATTCCTGAATGTCAGAATCTTCATGTGTAAAATGAGGGAAAGAATAAATTCTTTCTTAAATATTTTAAAACAGTGAATTTTATGCAAAACAGGTGTACTAAACACATTTAAATACTAAAATACAAGCAGCTGATGTATTGTCCTAAAACAAATGGTTCATGTTACAAAGCAATAATCAAAGTGATAGAAGGGATGTTAAAAAAACACATTTGAACCTCTCATAAGGTGGGGTGCCTCAAAGTTAAAGAATTAGTCTAAGGTCATTCTGTTATTAACAGCATTGTCAGAATCAAAGATATGCCATTATAACTAGAGACTTTTGATGACTAAAATGACAAAGCTGAAGATATGTCAAAAATGCCTTAATATAGCTAAAAAGTTTCTTAATTTAATATTAATACATGACTACATAACAAAATTTTATTAGGAGCTCCCAAAAGAGCACAGAACTTCTTAGTACATAAAACACATAATCTGAAATTGTTAAACAATTTCATAAAGCACATTAAAAAGGAAATAGGATTAGCATCTATGATTAAAGGATAAAACAATATAGTTTTATTCTAGCCACATTAGCTTCAGTCACTTAAGAGTCTATTCAAAGACCCTACTATGTATAACCATTAAGCTCTAATAAAAAAATAAAAATAAAAGAGTCTATTCAAAGAACTCTTAGTTAAAAAAAAAAAAAAAACTATGAACTCATTGAGGCTTACCTCCTGTCTTCCGCAGAGCAAATGATTAGCAGACTGCTCTGTGAACTTTACAAAGAACCCTTTTCTCTCCTGTTTCCATCCATGTCAAAGATGAATTCTTCCATCTTAAAAAACTCATCTTCTCATTTCAAATATTTGATACTAACGAATTCTCAGCATGAATAAACCCCATTTAATCTCTTCCTCTCAACTCTATTGGGTAGTCAGTAAAATGTTTTGATTTGTACTTTATTATCAAAAAATTCAAACCTACATGCCAAATAAAAATACCTAATGGGTAAAGTATGGTTATGAGATTTTCCTTCCAGACTCCAGAACCAATTAGTAATAATATTCATGAACAGGTAACAATATTCAAATACCCTACTAATAAGGCATCAGAACATTTAGAAAAATTTAATCCTTTTCCTAATGAAGCAACTTTGGCATCAATTCAAATCTACCCATAGGGGGTACCATGACTGAAAGAGATAAATGTCCTGACAGATTCATATAGTTCTCTTTTAATAATATGAACAGCTTCTAGTTTATTCAGCTGTATAAAGACCAAAACACTTTCATACCCGGCACTGCAAACTATCCTAGAGTAAGACTGTAAGGTAAGGCATTTTCTAAAGGTCTACTCTGTTCTAGTTAGACAGGAAGGACAGAAAGAGAGAAATGGGTGAGGGGGATGAATGAATAAGAAGGAATACTACCTTGGAAGAGCTCACAGTGTAACAGGGGAAGCACACAAATGTCGTCTATGAAATGTGCTATAATAAGAAAATGGACAAGGAATTGTGATTCCCAGCAGCAGGAAGGTCGAACACCCTCTGGCCAGAGATGGGGGGGTGGGTGTGCCCCAAATAGAGTTTTAAGGAGAAGATGACAAAGAACAGGCTTTTTATGGATGTGTAAGAGTTCCTTCACATAACTTATAGGGTGAAGGGAGAGAGAAAGACAATCCATGCAAAGATGAGGAAGATAAGCTCCAAGGTAAATGAGCGGTCTCAAATCACATGAATATTAACAATGGGTAAAGTAGAATACAGCACTGTCTTTAATCAACTTTGTATCCCAGGAAATACCAGTACATGTTTGACAAGGACCTCAAATAAAAATGAGGTTTGTTTTTGTTTTTTTTGGTACCAGGAATTGAACTCAGGGCACTCAACCCAACTGAGTCACACCCCAAACTCTATTTTGTATTTTATTTGAGAGACAGGGTCTCACTGAGTTGCTGAGCACCTCACTTTTGCTGAGGTTGGCTTTGAACTGTCAATCCTCCTGCCTCAGTCTCTGGAGCTGCTGGGATTACAGGCGTGCCCAGATAAAGATGAGTTTTTAATCTTATTCTACTCCACAGCTGACCCAACTCCTGGTGGGTGGGGATGGGGGGTGGGGGACAAACTTATTTAATCCGTATAGCAGTCCAGTGAGATATATATTTTTACTATTCCCATTTTGCACATGAGAATATGGAGGTACACAGAGGCTAACAAAATTTGGAAATTTAGTGAAGAATCAAACCCAGGAGACTAACTTCACAAGGCCTTTGAGTACTTAACCATATCCCACAGAGTCTCCCTACTTTGTCCAACAACCTCAGTCATTCTTGGCCTGAAAACATCAGGGATATCAAGTAAGTTCTGGGATATATAATGGTCACACATCTAAAAACTCACACAGGAGCTAGGGTTGTAGCTTAGTTATAGAGCACTTGCCTAGCACTTGTGAGGCACTGGGTTCAATCCTCAGCACCACATAATAAATAAATTTTAAAAAGGTATTATGCCCATCTACAACTAAACTTTTAAATTAAATAAAATAAAAAATGGAAATTCACACAGATCTTAACACTTGGCTCTTACAAATATGGTATCCCTTAAGTAGGTAAACCCATGCACGATATGGTATGGGCCACTTCAGTAACATTTTTACAACCTGATTTAATTGGACAAGAACAAACTGAACAAAAAGAGGCAACCAAAGTCGTAAAATAATAGTATGAAGCCCTAAGATATATAACAGAGAAAGCCCAAATTCTTTTTTCACCTAAGTGTAGGGTTTTCTGGAGAGAAGGGCATGCAATGTACTTCAGATATGCTAGCATACCTGCTACTCACTGCACAAGAGTTCAAAACCAAAGCAAGAAATCTGGAATACAACCCTAATTTCATTTATCAAGGGTTCACAAGACAGCCGTCAGATAGCCCTCCTTAAATGTATTCAAGGAAGCAGAGTATTCAGAACTGTCAAAGTTTCCTAGGGCACTAAAACAACTTCAGGAAATTGGGGACCAGTCTATAAAACACTAGATTTGCTAACATCAAATAATTTGAAACTGGCAATAAAATGGTTTTTCAACGTGTCCATCTAATATTTCACCTGGTGAAATATATGGGAAATTAATAAATGTAAGAATAAAGTCCCTAAGAAGGTTGTGCACAATTATCTATATCTAGAACTTTAAAGATGTATAAAATCATTCCATCCTCTCTTTCACTGGAATGATTTGAAGTTGAGGGGACCCACCCAAGTCGAGGAATAAGAGCACTTCCATCAGGCTCACTTTCAGCCCTATGCATCTCTAACTCTCCAGATAGTGACTCCCAATCAGCAGTTTAGGATTTACCAGCATATCTCTAGGTCAGTAGGTACAATTAGGGTTTCTTCCAAGATTTCTCAGTGTAGTGAAGAGGAAAGAAGGCACAGGTGCCCCCTTCCCCTGGCTGCTTAATATCTTCATTGTCAGAACCACCATCATTCCATTTCTGTAACTTTAGTACCTTAAGGCTCTTCTACCTTTCAGCCCCCTCCCTACAAATACTACACAACAGTTCCAAGGAAACAGAAAACAGCACCTCTTCCCAACGTTCTGAACCTAAACCAATTCCGATTACATTAGTTAAAAGGACAGAAAATTAAAGTGAGATGAGGAATTCTGTATATAAATATTCTAATACATATTTCCTATGAAATGATCACTCCATGACCTAAGCTTTATGCTGAGCAATTCAAAAAGCAAGAAGCTGACTAACAGATGTAATACTTTGACTATGGTTAAAGCAGGATCACTCCCAATAACTGTATGGCCAATTTCCAAGAGTTTATATCAGCACTGGTCTAAACTATAGAAACAAACATTTTTTTGCTTGTTTATTTATAGACCCTTTTAATGAGTAGACCCAAGTTTCACTTAGAGTGATGCCTCTTACAAAAATATTCTCAATGGTCATTGCCCTGGAACAAGTGAAAGTAAGATTACCAAGTTTTGTGGAAAGGGCCCAACTTAATTCCACGACACACATGTATATGTTGCTCCATGGAACAACCTGCAGTTATGTATCAGTGAGGCTCCAATAGACAGTGTCTAGTATCAATAATGCTAAACTGTAGGGGTAAAAACCAGGAAAACCAGATCAAGGGGGGAACTCTGCCCATTCAGCTTTCCCAATTAAATTAGGTATAATGCATATATTAAATAAACATTTAGCCTAAATCCTGAAAAAGATTTATTCCCTAAAAGTATCTTTAATGTTAGAAACTTAGATGCAGGAAACATCATCATCTCCGGTGTCATTTTTTAGGTTTTTTTTTTTTTTTTTTTTTTTTTTGGAACCAGGGATTGAACTCAGGGACACTTGGCCACTGAGCCACATCCCCAGCCCTATTTTGTATTTTATTTAGAGACAGGGTCTCACTGAGTTGCTTAGGGCCTCGCTAAGTTGCTGAGGCTGGCTTTGAACTCTCGATCCTCCTGACTCAGCCTCCTAAATCGCTTGGATTACAGGCGTGCGCCCCGCCCGGCTATTTTTTAGGTTTTAAGAACTGCAATCTCTTAAGAGTTCCACAACTATAACAGGGAATTAAAATGTGAGAAAATTTAATAGTTTGCTTCTGGGATTTAATAAAATTCCACATCTTTAGCCTGGCCGTGGTAGCGCATGCTTGTAATCCCAGCGACTCAGGTCGCTGAGACAGGAGGATTGCAAGTTTGAGGACAGCCACAACAGCTTAGCGAGGCCCTAAGCAACTTAGCGAGATCTTGTCTCAAAGTAAAAGTTTCAAAATAAAAATGGGGCTGGGGATGTAACTCAATGGTAAAGTGCCCCTGGATTTCATCCCTAGTACCAAATAAACAAAGAAACAAAATCACAAATCCTTGAAAAAGAGAGCATCCTGAAAAGAGAGACTCCAGAATCAATTAATAGCATTATTAAAAGAAAATTTATAGCCTGCCGAAGAAAGAACGTTGTTAGTAATTTTAAGGCAATTCAGTTTTCTTCATACAAGATACAAAAGACCCCTCATAACTAGCGCGTTTCCAATCTGGGAATATTGAATAAAGAAAACTTAACTTTCAACAAAAGCAAAATAAGTTCGATAGCTCTATCTTTAAAAAAAAAAAAAAAAAGTATTTTGTCCAAGTAAACTACTGAAGGAAAATGGCAATCTAATACCAAAAGGGCATTTTAAAAGATCAATGTCCAAATGACTGAAATCGAATTGGCATATTTGTAGTAATGCTCGGGCCTCGGAGCAAAATTTTGTATTTAGTCAACGAGTAGGGCTCGCTCACAAAAGTAACAATTAAATGTTTGAAAAGGAAAGGAATTAAGTGGGTTAAGTGCGGATTGGATGACTGTGTTTTGAGACCTGCTCACAGGAAGCCACTACATCCTGCCCCAAGTCCCTGTCAGTCACGCCGGCTCTCGATTCAAGTCCCCGCGGCAGCGCGGCGGGGCGGAGTACAGGTGTCCGGCGAGCCCCTCCCGCGCGCTCTCGCCAGCACGCCGCGCGGCATCTCCCGGTCCCCGGGCGGCCTGCCTGCTCCCGCTCAGGGCGCCTTTTTCAAGCTCTCCCGGGCTCGGGAGCCCGGGGAGCAGGCAACCCCCTCCCCTCGGGCCACCCCACTTCCACGCCGCCTCCTCTCCTCCGGCCGCGCCTCCCCATAATTGCGGCTCGGTTCCCACCTCGGGACCGCTCCCCGGCGCCCCCGGCCGCCCGGAGGCCTGCGTCGGAGGGCGGCCGGAAGCTCCTCACGCCCCCGGCCCGCGCCCCCGGCCGCGCCCCGCCGCCGAGCCCCTCACGCCCGCGCGCCCAGGCCGCCTCCCCAGCACTGCCCGCTCTGCATTCCCTCCCCAGAGGGGCGGCCGCAGCCCACGCCGCCCCGTCCAGGCGACACCTCCCCCAACACACCCCCTCCAGCCTCGCCCGCGCTCGTCCTCCCGCCGCGCCGCGCCCGGCCCCGGCCCCGGCCCCCTTTCAGCACACCATCCAGCGCGGCTCGGCGCCGCCACCCCAGCGCGCCCGCTGCCCCCTCAGCCGTGCAGCCGCGGCGCCGGGGAAGCCCCTCAGCCCGACCCCCGCTTACAGATCTTGCCCCGCAGGCTCTGCAGCACTCGGACCTCGCGACTGTCCTCGTTCCCAGCCTCAGGCTCTGCCGTCGCAGTCGCCGCCGGCGCCTCGGAAGAAGCCGCCGCCGCAGCAGGCGCCGCCGCCGCCATGGTGCCGCCCGGCCCGTGCCGCAGCCCCGCCGCCTGCGTAGCCCGGCGAGGCGGAGCCGAGCGGCGCGCCTGGCCCC
>JAJEJO010050248.1:1369694-1519705 GCA_020662805.1 Glaucomys volans
TAGTCGAGGCTCTGAGTAGCCTTGAAACCCCCACAGGGAGAAAGCCCTGGCCCTCCTGTGATCCCAAATCCTCTGGGAATTGGACTCCTTGCGAACAAGACCTCCACGTCTCCTAAGGCTCGGAAAAATACGGGCCCTTCCCAATCGGGGTAATTCGCGGTTGAAAGAAAAGAGAATTTGGCAGTTTGGTAGGCATCAAAACTACCTCCTGGAAGAGGAGGCAAGAGGTGTAGTAGAGACTTCCCCACAGTATCCACCTGCACCCATCGCTGGGTCAAGCACCCCATTCGCAAACCCTCACTCGGGTAAGAACGCTGCTCTGCAAAAGCCGGTTTTTGAAAAGACCACAGACCCCTATTTCCGCTGGAGTGCAACGCCGGGACCCTCCCATAGAGAAATTCTGAAGCATTCACTACCACTTGTTTATTTCGGAATCAGAAAGAGGTTGGCCCAAGGAAATTCGTAAATCTTCAACTAATTGTTAGCTTTATCTCAAGGGAACCCTTTACAGTGAGTAAACTGTGTGAATAATACCCTGGTATGTGATGAGGAAGATGATTTCCTGGTCTTGAGGTTGTTAGCTGCGCTGCCCTAAGAAGGAAGAAACTGTGACTTAACAGGGCAGGGTAGTTCTTTACCAGGGCAACAACAGGAATCCGTCAGTCAGTCAACAAATATTTCTTGCGGGTCACAGTGATAGCCGTAGATTCTAACAAAGGTCAAGGTGAAGAGAGTCGCCCTCCTGCAGTTCATCTGGTAGGAGACACAGTAAAGAGCAGACGCGTTGGGAGTTAAGAAGGAAGATGGGGAAACTGGGGAGTCAGGGAGACCCTTCCTGGGAATGCACCCTTCCTGGGAAGGGTGAACTGAAGACAAGCAAGCGGAAGCAGCAGTGTGCCAAGGGGGTGGAAACTACTTGTGCAAAGGTTGGACAGCCTGAGAGAGTGGCCTGGGTTTGGGATGTGACTGGCACTGAGCACTTCCGGTCCTGCCTGTGCTGTGGATGACCCCTGTTCGCCCCTCAAAGAAAGTGAACATAGCCGCTTTTTTTTTTTTTTTTTTTTGTTGTGGGGGGTGGACCCGGGGGCGCTCCCCCACTGAGTCACACCCCCAGCCCTCTTTTGTATTTTATTTAGAGACAGGGTCTCACTGAGTTGCTTAGGGCCTCGATAAGTTGCTGAGGCTGGCTTTGAACTCGCGATCCTCCTGCCTCAGCCTCCCAAGTGCTGGGATTACAGGCGTGCACCACCGTGCCCGGCATATAGCCGCTCTTCAATGGATGTTTTGTTGTCATTTCAAACTTCAAAATTTATTTCTGGCCAGAGGCAGTGGCACACGCCTCTAATCCCAGCGGCTCAGAAGGTTGAGGCAGGAGGATTGGGGGTTCAAAGTCAGGCTCAGCAACTCAGCAAGACCCTAGGGTCTTATTACTTTAAATAAAATACTTAAAAGGGACAGGGAATGTGGCTCCGTGGTTACGGACCCCTGAGTTCAATCCCACTACCAAAACAAACAAAAACACCATATTTTCCTAGCTTACTTTCCAAAGCTGCATTTATAGGCATATGCTATTATTTGAGCTAGAGTCTGACTCTTTCTTGCCCCTTGTCCTCATACTGTTTTCAGTTGCCACATCCTTTTTATACTGAAATCTCTCTCTCCCTCCTTTCCATTCCCTGTCATTGCCCTTGTTAAAACCATCCTCATTCAAGGAGTAATCAATATGTTTCAGTTTTATTTTTGTTTCTTTTAAGGCATGCCTTTTTAGATTCGGGCATGGAGTCCAATTCTACATTTTTGCATGTGTGACATTTGGGTGCAAGTTCCTCAACCTTTCTGAATGTGTTTAACAGTAAAATGCTCTACTTACTCTTCTTTGAAGGGTTGTCATTAGGATTCAATATTTATGGAAGAAAGCATGTGTGTGAAACATCTAATGGGATTATCTCAGTAAATGTCACTTCATGCTCTTGATTAAAGCTCTTACAATAGGTCTCCCATCCCTCACGTTCCTCCCATACACCACTTAAAATAATCTTCCTAAAGCAAAAATTGGAGCTTGTCATTTGCATGCTTAAAAAGACACCAGTGGCTTCATTCATCTCATCAGCCTGAAAGCAAGTGCGCACTACAGTCTGGAACCATAGTAGAAATGACTCAAGAATAAAGTTCACATTCCTCAGCCAAGTGCACAGGGTTGAGGCTGGACGCAGTCTTATCTCAGTCATACTGAGTGATGTTTCCCACCAGCCTGATTGTGAAGCCTGGTCTTCCTCCTGCAGGGCCAGGTGCTGCCCCATCCTGATATCACTTTGTCTACTGCACAGTAGACAAAGTTGGATCTGTTTAAAAAGTTGTTGATGGACCTTTATTTTATTTAAATGTAGAGCTGAGAATCGAACCTAGTGCCCCATGCATGCTCAGGGGATCTCGTCTGAATTTCTGTGTGACCTCTATCTCTTTCCACTCAGTATTATATGAACCTGTGCACTTATTTTTATCTCCTCTACCACATTCAGTTTTTTTAAAAAACTCTTTCCATAGAGTTTATGGAGTTTTTTTAAAACTCTTTCTAACTACTTTAATATGTTGAAGGGGTGGTGAAATCATCATAGCTCACTCCCTCTGCTCTGCAGACCTGAAGTTTTCCTGTTTTGAAAATTCTGATTAGAATTCAATTTTTCATTAGCATACCAGTCTAAATGGATAACTTTGATAACATCCAAATCCAGAATTTGACATTAAAAGCTAGTTTTTAAAGGCTTGTTCCTTTGTTTGAAATATCAGTAGCTGTACCACATTCTTTGAATTTCCCTTTTTTTCATTAGCCAAACCCCAAGTATATAACTCTATTACTAAATTGTTATTAAATGTCTGAAATAATTTTACATGAAGTGACACTCTCCTTTTTTTTTCCTTGCAGGCGATCTTCCTGTTATAGGTTTCAGAATTATCATAGTATTTCACTAAATCTCCCCAAACTCCATTTCTTCTTCATCTGACTTTTAACTCCTCTATTTCTAAATAAACACTTCAGGACATGAATTTTGTTTAACTGATACTGGGCCTATTTTGGAGAGATCTTTAGTAGAGTTATTGTTCCTTAATGCAAAATATTTGGGAAGTAAACTTTTGTGGACTAATAAAACTTGCAGTCCAATTAGAAGTCTGCTTTTACATCTCATTCCCTTTTATTGCTCTGGCATGGAGTTTTAGATTACTCTGGAGTTCCTCTCATTTCTTCATGATGTTTAGTAACTGGAACGATATTGCCTCATACACAAACTTGCACTTCACTTCCTTCCTCAAATTATTATGAATGTGTTTCAAGGTCCTCTCTCCTATCTCAGCCCTTCTCCATTCTGACGAGCGATCATTCACTACTTGGTCTTTTCCTCTTTCTTCACCAGTTTTTAACCCATTCATTCATTTTAACCATAAATTAACTTGCATTGTGATATATGATGAGGAAAATGACATTGTTTCTTAACAAAAAGATGGTCTCACAGACAATTCCAGAACCTTGCCAGTTCCAGCAGGTTTGAATTGGTACCCACCAGCTTATAACTTGGCAGTATAAGGGGTATCTCCTGAGTGTGAGTTACTTATCATCTTTTCTTTGCTGAGAAATAGAAGTATCTTGCTTTTTAGCGAGTAAATAAATAATAGCAAATGAAGTAATAGTTTCTCCCAATTACCTTCACATGTATAACCTCAGCATGGGATTTTAGCAACCTGAATTTAAGTTAAAAGTTTTCTTTAGGCTCATTTAAAAAAATAAATGACCTACATCCACTTTTAAAATAACCAGTCTTCGTTTGAAATGTCTTAATATGAAGGGGTTTTTTGTTATTGTTTGTTATAGAACTATGATGCTTAATAGTGATTTTATAGTTAAACAGGTTTCTGTAAAAAGCAAAATATTTACTAGCAGTGGAAAGTTGTTCTAGGGTATATTATCACAGTTAACAAGCTTACTTTTGTTTAAGAGTCGGTCAGTGATACTCTCCATGTGCCACCTTATCCTGCAAAGATTACTTATTTGGCCACAGGTAGATAATTTGAAAATAATAAGATGCACTGAAAACATTTTTTAAAAGTATCACTTTTTAATATTTAAATACAGATCATTTTCATAAGTCTGTGCAGACGCGAGCAGAACCATTTCCAGTGGACTCGTGGAGAGGAAAGTTCCTTGGGTCATTGATGACTTGGTTCCCCCATTGATCTCATGTGAGTACTACGCATTAAACATTATGCGTTTCGTTATCGATTGTGCAGACAATCTCTGAATCCAATCAGCATTTTTCTTTCTGTTAGCGTTGGAGTGGTAGAAGATGATGATAGATCTGAGGTTTGCAAAGAACTTTTAACATTTTGCCTCAAGATCATACAAGGCCCTGGCACAGGTGTTTCTAAAACTGGACAAATTTTTATCCAGAAGTCTCCAGCTCCTCTAATTAAAGTATTTCCAAATACGCTCAGCTCCTGGAGGAGGGTGTTACAGACCTGGATACTGGAGCATGCCCTTAGGCCAGTGTGACTTCAGTTATGTCTCAGACCCCCTCCTTTTGAACTATGATGGTATTCCACTCCACCCTTCCTCCTGTCATTTTAGACTGGTGAAAAAATGGCTGCTAAAAAAAAACTAGCAGCAACTCCAGCAGTTGAGGCAGGAGGATTGTAAGTTCGAGGCTGGCCTGGTCAACTTGGCAAGACCCTGTTTCAAAATAAAAAATAAAAAGTGCTGGGGATGTAGTTCAGTGGTACAGCACCCTCTGGGGTTAATAATTCCCAGTATGAAAAAAAAAAAAACAAACCAAGGAAAAGGAAAGAAATCTAGAAAATTGGGCACCCATGCACTTGCCTTATTTTCTATTCAGTATTCAAGAAGTTTCTTTCTTTGGGCACATCTGTTCATTCATCATGAACCCAGAGACATGCTCCTTTCAGTTAGTGAGAGCCAGACCGGAAGACCTCAGGCCATGGCTGGGATGATTTCCACGCTCTGAAGATACAGCCAAGGTCTCCTGAGGCCAAGGACCAGTTACACAGCCTGGCTGCACACACTGGAGTCGGCACCTCTGGTGGTCAAGGGAGGTTGGAGCTGGAGGCCATCCAGCTACAATCACGGCAGGTTGGAGACCCACAGGTCACTTCCCCGTCCCCTCCCCAGCACCCTGGGAGAACCATGAAGTGGTTTATTTTGACATAATTTCAAGCATATATGTACCCTTACCCAAGTTCCAAATGTCAACATTTAACAATATTTGTTTTGCCATCCCCGCACCTTCTGCCTTCCAGAACCATTGGAGAGGAAGGAGATTAGGCCCTCTACCCTTAAGTAGTTCAATGTACATTTCCTAAAAATGATTCTTACATGATCCAGTGCACTTACCAGAATAAGGAAATCAATACAATAGGTTAGCTAATCTGTAGACTTTATTCTAATTTCATCAGTTTTCCCCATGATGATCTTTATGGAAAAAAAGAAAGTCCTGGAGTCTGAGTGGCATTGGGTGGTTGTGTTTTTACTTTCCTCTAATCTGGAACAGTTCTTTGGTTTTTCCTTGTTTTTCACAAACTCGATGCATTTTTGATGAATTCCAGCCAGTTATTTTGCAGACTGACCCTCAATTTGTGTCATGTATTTTTAGCGGGGATGCTCCATTGAGTTTGCCTCAGTGAATCTTATCAGGAAGCACATGGTGAATGTTTCTGCCATTGCTAGTGAAGTTAACTTTGATCCCTGATGAAGGTTGTGTCCACCAAGTTTGTCTTTGGTAAAGTCGCTAGTTCCCCATGTAATTAATAAGAATCTGTGGGTCCATACTTGGAGATTTTGTAAAAGTGAGTTTATTTTTCCTCCCTAAATACATACACTTCTGTACTCTGCTTGGGTAAATTACACCTTTACTTGTCCAACTACTTAAACCAGAAACTAGGTAGTCATTCTTCAGTTCCCTTGACTTTCATGCTCAATAACCCAATCCTGTAGCTTCGTCCCCTTCAATGTGATTCAAATCCATCTTCCTCATCCCCACTGCCATGGATGAGCTCAGCTGCTTGTCACCTCTCCCTTGAGTTTCTGGGACTTCACCTTGGTAGGCTCTCTACTTCCTTTCTGTCCCTCTTCACCCATCCACATGTTGTTACCAGAATTGTCTTTCAAAAAAAGACAAATGTAAATGTGATTATATTAACTTCTCACTTAAATGTTGTAAGGTGGAAGTTTTCAGGCAGCGAGGGGAATCAGGTGGGCCATGCGTATACTACAAGTCTGTATCAGTCTGCTAGAGCTGCTGTGACGAATACCACAAGCCCAGTGGCTCAAACATCAGATATTTAATTCTAACAATTCTGGAGGCTCAAAGTTCAAGCTCAAGGTGCTGGCTGGTTTGGTCTCTGGTGAGGTCTCTCTTCTTGGCTGGCTCATGGCTGCCTTCTCACTGTGTCCTCTAATGGCCTTTTCTTGGTACATGCATGCAGAGGGCGAGAGAGGGACTGGGACCTTTCTGGTGTTCCTTCTTATAAAGACCCTAACCCTATGAAATCAGTCCCACCTTATAACTCCATGTAAACTTAATTACTGTCGTAATGGCCCCATCTCCAAATATAGCTACACTGGAGGTTAGAGTTTCAACATGAGAATTCAGGGGAGACACACAGTTGGTCTATAACATAATCCTACACGACCACCCTTTCTCACTCTGTGGCAGACATTGCCAATCAATCACCACACTCTTTCCTCCTGAATATGGATATAGCTTAAGACATCAAATACAACCTTCTCAAGATCAAAGATGCCCTTGCAGAGGGTGTGCATACACATGATCCAGTCCCCCTAGGGTACCAGAGTCATGACAAGGAGACATTGCTACTAGACGTGGCAGGCAGGGGCTGCTGGGTCCTGTGTGCAACTTGGCGACTGTGCATGTTAGCCAGATGTGTGCCCTGGGTATGGTCCTTGGATGGAAAGCTTTCCAACTTGACCCTTTTGACTCTCCAAGGGATTCTTAGATACCCAGTGTCTCAATGCATTCCTGAACTGAGCTGGTGGTGGCGTGGGGAGGGGTCTGCATTCTGGGCCTACTTACAGAGCTGGTTGCAGTTCCCCAAGTGAGCCAGGTGGGCTGATGCAGATGCCCTTGTGCAGCTGCTGCTCCCTCTGTCCAAGAGCCCCACCCCGGTCCCTCATGGTATCAGTTAGAAGACTTTGGGTTGCAAGTAGCAGAAAAACTGTCATAAAAGAGCTTAAGCAATTACACTTTATTTTCTTCATAAAAAAAAGTTATGTGTTACTAAAAATAGAATCATCGTATGATCCAACAAGTCCACTTCTGGGTAGATACCCCTCAAACATGGACAGCGGGTTCTTGAAGAGATTTTTGTGTGGGGGGAGCCATCCTTATTTAGGAGAATTAGACTGGGTTGAGCCATGGGATGCAGAGGCCTGGCTTCTAGGAACTGCAGGGAGGCATGTGGCAATGCGGGGGAGGGGTTCCCTCTCTCCTTCTGGAATTTCCCCCTAAGAGAATGGCTCCCCTGGCTCCACCCTATCCTGTCCATCACAGGAATCTCCTCCTCGTCCTGGCCTCCTTTACCCGTGTATTATAAATAAAAGAGAGTTGGGTGACTCCAGGTTGATGTTGTAAGAGGCCAGAGCTGGTATGGCCAGACCCATCACACTCCCTCTCATTTAAAAAGAGTATTGGCTCTTGGGTGTTTATTGAGTAGATAAGTATTTTGGGTAATTGGGTGATATACTGCCAACATCCTCCTCTGGCGGTTAACCCTTTTCTCCTCCACGCAGGACGTGGCAGAGAGGCCCCTACATTTGTGCACTCATGTTCACAACAGCATTATTCCTAATAGCCCAAAGGTGGAAATAACCAAGTGTCCCTGGACAGATGAATGGAAAAACAAAATGTGGTATAGACAAGCAATGAAACATTATTCAACCTTACACAGGATGGAAATTCTAACACATGCTACAGCATGAGTAATCTCAAGGACTTTGTGTTAGGTGAAATAAGCCAGTCACAAGAACAATTTGAATCTGTATGATTCAAAATCATACAGATAGGAATAGAATGGTAGTTGCCAGAAACTGAGGAGAAAGAGGAACGGGGAGTTATTGTTTGATGGGTACAGAATTCCAGTTTTGCAAGATGGAAAGAGTTTTGGAGATGGATAGCAGTGATGCTGGACAACAGTATAAATGGACTCAACTCTAATATGGCTAAGATGACAAGTTTTATTTTATCTTTATTTACCACAATTTTTAAAATGTTGAAAATGTCCTCAGTGAGGAGGAGAAAAAGAACTCCCCAGGGAATTTATTGGTTTGACAATAATAAGGTTAGCATCTTGCAATTTTCTTGGTTTTTGCCTTATTGTCACAAAATGGCTGCTGTAGCACCACAAATATCAATATCCAATGGCAAGAAGGAGTATTTTTTTCTAAAATTCTTTTTTCTTTTAGGTTGGAAAACCTTTCTCAGACAGATTTCTAGGAAGTCATCACCACCATGCTTCCTCTCAACTTGAGCAGATATCATCCCCTTAAGTCTCACTCACAATCTTTATGAATGTATAATTATTTCAGTTTAACCAACATTAATACCCTTGGGTCTGAGGATGAACCCTCTTTCCTGAGATAACCAGGGGCAAACCAGAAGTCTCAACCAAACCAGTGTCTCTTGTGAGAAATAAATGGCATCAGTATCCATGGAGTAGGCAAATTCTGCCCACCACACCAACATGTCTACTTATCTTTCAATAATATTGCCTAAATTCAATTGAACATATTTCAATACATTTAACATGCAAGGTTCACCTTCTGAATTCACCCCACAGAACTAGCCTCCTCTCCATTTGGGTCAGTATGGTGTGCATATGTGTGTGTGTGTGTGTGTGTGTGTATAGATATATATAATTTCACCATTATATATATATTTTATATATATATATTTACACACACACATTCATTTTAGTACTTATAACACATTTATTGTTCCTATTTGTTTACCCATGTGTGTGATTCTCAGACTAAACAGCATTTTATTTGTCTTTGCCTCCCTAGAAAACAGAGGACTAGAAGGCACGTACAAAATGTTTGATGAATGAATGAAAGAACAGATGCATGAGCTGGCCTGTTCAGAGGAGCAGCTAAAACTGAGCCCAGAATTCTGAATCTAAAGCCCCACAGGGAAACTAGAGAAAAACCACACAGTCAACTGGGCTGAGGCTGGGCTTTGCTGAAAGGGTTGGTGCAATGTCTCAGAAGTCAGATGAGGAAGGAGAAGGGGAGAGAGTCAAGGCCTGGGGTTTGCAGCCCTCCCCTGGGCTGGGCCTCGTATGTCCCAAGCAGCTCATTTTTGGCAGAGATCTCGAAGGAGAGCAGAAGCTTGTGGGTTGCGTGCTGTCGTCTAGTAATGGCCTAGATAAACATCTTCAGTTTTTTTGTGGGTTGTTGCGGAAGCTGGGAAAACTGATTTCAAAGTTGTGAGATGTTTTCATATTTGTTATTATGATTGAATCTCCAAGTAGCCATATCAGCCTGAGGCTCCCAGTGAACTCCTGTTAACATCATGAACAAAAAAGTCCAAGCTCCAGGTGCTGGGTGATTGGGTCTCTGGTGGGGTCTCTCTTCCTGGCTGGCTCATGGCTGCCTTCTCACTGTGTCCCCTAATGGCCTTTTCTTGGCCCATGCAGAGGGAGAAAGAGAAACCATGCTGTGTGCTACGAGAGTGTCCAGGCCCAGCAACAGCATCGCCCTTCAGAATGCATGGGGCTTCCAGGTGTCTGCAGGGTCCTCCCATTTCTAGATTCAAAACAGCCCTCTGCAGACTCAGAAAAATCAGCTCAGCTTCTGCTTTCTCTGTCAAGTTGAAGCTACTCCAAGACTCCAGGCTGGAGACAGAGAAGACGATGGTGAGACCAACGGAGATTCCCAACCTCTTCCTTAGGTGCCTCCACAAGAGAGGCCAGTCAAGCTAAATGCTGGTTCTCCAGTGTCTGGCCCCTAGGTGGGGCTATAGTCAGTGAGACTTGACAGGGAGTCCAGATTGTGCTGCCAGAGGATTTCCGCCTTTCCTGGTAGAAGAGGCAGAGGAGCCTGCCAGCATACCTTCTTCCTGGGGCTCCCGCCTTCTTCCCTTGTTGAACATGGACAAATGCCTGTAAAGTCACCAGCCATCTTGGGATCATGACAAAAGACTGAGGAATTCTGACACCTGGAGCCTCTGTGCCAGTTTTGGACTGGGCTTTTCCTAGCTTTTTTGTTGTGAGGGAAAAAAATCAAATGCTTATTTGTTCAAGCCACCATTTGTCAGTCATGAAAGCCAAAAGCTTGCTCCTCTCTGTTCCCATCTCTTGTAGTCCAAATGGTTCATTCCTAAGTCACATGATGGACAATGGACATGTGGCCCTGCCTACCATTTGCTGTTCCTGAAGGAAAGAGACAGCAAAGGCAGGTGGAGGCACCTGAAGCCCGTGACCTTTGGTGGCACTTGTGCTCAGGCCACGCCTGCTGTCAGTCTCCCTCCAGCATGGCATCCTGCCTTGGGTGCTTGATATGTCCCTGCAGAGACATGCGGAGATCTGGAGCAGCCCAGCCTGGTATCTTGGCCCTCACCGTTGAGGACCCACAGAAGGGGAGCCCGTGGATTGACCTTCCAGGCCAGGGCTGTGGGTGGCCCCCTTCTAGACTGCTACCTCCTGCCTTCAGTCTAAGGGCAAATGAGATCAGGAATGGAATGAGGAAATGAGCCTTGAACCCCTCACCTGGTGTGACATGCATAAGGACTGTTTTTAAAAATAAGTTACATTGGATCTAGTTCTAATGATGTGCATATTTATTTCATAAATATAGGACTCAATTTCAGAGAAAAGACAAAGACATATAGCCACAAAATTTTGAGAAACTGGTGGCTTACTTTGAATAATTGAATCAAAATGACCACCAAAATGTAAATATTCCATTGTGGACTTTGTCCTGTTGTTGTTTCAAGCCATGCAAGGACTGAGGCCTGAGGCTGTGTGTGAACTAAGATGGAGCTGAGACCTGAGCAGGAAGGGCTGATGGGGAGGGGCCTGGGGACTGGGAATCAAAGCCCAAAATACATGAAGATGTCTTAAGCATTTGGATGAAATACCAAATATACCACCATCCCTCAACATCGGTACCCCTCATATTCCTTCTTGGTGGGTGTCTTATCTGCAACAAAGCTTAACACATTTGTTAGTACCTCTGTGAAGGCGTGGGGAGGAGTGGAGTGAAGAGAGCTGGGTTTGGAGGATCCTCAAGCAGTGAACGGAGGATGGAGAGTAGCCATGATTACTCACTGTGGTCGTGTCTTCAGTGTGACAGCTATTTTACTTGGCATGCTAGTTTTATATTTCCATATGAAAATAAAATATTTACAAGGACCTTTCATAGAGTTGGAAACCTAGAGCTGCATAAAGAAGTTTCCAGAAGGAAGGATCTGGAATTCTTCAACGGGAATTCTGCAACCTTGACAGGATTTTAGGAAATTATTTTCCATGATTCGGCTGAGATGACTGTAGGTGTGGGGTGTTGCTTTCACAAATGTGAAGAAGAATGTTTAAAGTGAAGAGAGCTTTTATTTTTGTCATTGGAAAGGCTCAATGGAAGGAAGCAACTGTCCCCTCGTTTTCCTCTTTCAGGGTTTCTTGAGTAGGCACTGCTGACATTTTGGCTGGGCTACCTCTTGGTGGTCAGGGGCTGTCCTCTGCATTACACGGTACTTAGCAGTATCCCCTCTCTGCTCACTGATGCCACTAACATCTCCCAGCTGGAACAATCAAAAATGTCTGCAGACATTGCAGATGGCCTCTGGGAGACAGTCCCCCCCAGTTGAGCCTCCTGCTCTGCCTTAACACATCTGGGTAATGGCAGCGTCGTTGGTCTTGATAGGAATTCTGCTCTTAAAGGAGACTCATGTCCATCACTTAGGGCACCCTTCATTAAAATACTTTTCTTCTCATCTCTTCTAATATCCAGCAAGGCCAGGACCCCTTGCTGTCTTTCCCCAGAGAGATGCTCTTTCCTTCCTCCACCTCTCTATCCTCCCGCTCCCCCTTGATGCCTCTGGACACATTCATGTCCCTTGCTTGCCACTGCCTCTTGAAAAGAGGAGCTCGCTTTTATTCTGGCTCCTTAGAATCTACCTGTGTGGCTTTTGCCATGTCTGTCCCTCTCTCCCTCTCCTAACTTTGCATCTGAAGTCCCACGGATCTGACCTGGACCCTGAGAGTTCCTCTGTTCAGCAGCACGTGGCTGGATGGGAGGGGCCCAGCCGTCCAGGCAGCACCCGATTTAGCAGTGGGGAGGAGGCCGGGAGAGGCTCCAGCACTCGGATGTGAGCTACAGATTGTTTTCAGCCTGCTCACAGATGTGCAAGGAAGATGTAGCATCTTCATTTCTCTAAGATTGTTCTTCTCTTCCTCTGAGCCTCCAGTCACTAAAAAGAGGGGAAACCGTCTGATGAAATGATTTAAAAAGACACTTAAGTGAATGGTCCATCTCCTTAGGTTAAAAAAAATGCTGCTTAGTCTATTAGATTTCTGCACCCTCTTTTTCTGTCTTTTAGAGATGGTGTCTGGGTCAGCGATGGAGTTGTGGCTAATGGACGGTGGTGACAAAGATAGGATCCTCAGATCCATTCAGTACCTCCCACATTCCTCTGATATGTGTTCTGGGTGGGCCGCCCGGATACTCCTTGGTTGCATCTTTGGGGTGAGAATGGTCCCGTCCCTGAGGGTTTTGTGTGTACCTGCTGTTGAAGCTGTAGCCATCGTGATCTGGGCCATTTGGCTTGGAAGGGTCTGCTTGTGTTCCCTGATGCCTTGGCCCCTGGTCTGACTGCTGCTCCAGACCCCACATCCTCCATCTGGCTCCTTCACCTTGTGACTCACCTTTCCCTCATGATGGCCAATGTATAGGGGCCTATTGACCTTTCTTTGGTGCAGGTGGGAACTCCTGGGTCCAGTCTATTCTATAGTGATCCAGTGAGCAGCCCCAGAAATTATAATTCAGCCCTTGTCCCTGTCTAACCATGCTGCAGCCACTCCCAGGGTGGTGCCGGGCAGCCTGCAGGTGATCTCCCAAGTCCCAAAGTCCAGGGCTTCAGAAGCCCTTGGCCTTTCCCCACCCACTCACCCACCCTCCTGCGACTGTCCTAATCAGGAGTGAGATGAGACTCACCTCTGACTGCTGGCCTCTTCCCTCCCTCCTCCTTCTTTCCTAGATAGACCACTAGGCCGAATGGGGTGGGCTTTCTTCTCTCTCCTATCTACTCCAGGACTTCCCTTCATAAAGCTCCCTGGTGGAGTTGGCTCTTGATATGCCAAGAAGAGGGATAAAGAAACTAGAACATTTTTCTCTCTCTCTCTTAGAAAGCCTAGCTTTCAAGCTACTCTCTGACTGAAAAGTCCTAAAATCCTATTTAGAAGCAAATACTTGGTTTCCCCGACTCCTCTTTCCTTTACTCCTCATCTTTGCATTCCTTCTGGAACAATTCTCAGCCTCCCTGGAGACGTAGCCAGGAGAGTCAGTATAAAAAAATTAAAATGGAGGTGGCCTGTTTGGATATTCCAAAACTATATTACCACTATGACATGCATGATAATTTACCTACCACACATCACGGTATAATGTGGTTGTCCCATTGAGGCTACAGCCTGAGATCGCAGCCCTGTGGTGGACCTCGTGTGTCCAGTCAATGGCCAGAAGAAGTGTAGGTCCCCAGACAGGAAACCAGACTCTGAGGGCAATCCTTGCCAAACAGCAGAAAGGTCACTTGGCCGTCCTGAAGATCTGGAACCTCAGAACGTGGACAGTAACCCAGATGTGGGCTAGTTCTGTCTCCTAACTGGAGTCAAGCCAGACTCTTCAAAGGGGACTTCTTCATTGGGTCTTGCTTCCCTGACTCCACAATCCAAAAGATTAGTGTAATAAAATCCTTTTAATGGGAGGACCAGCACAGGGATAGAAGTCTTTCATTTTTGCCAAGTAAAAATGTTTAAAACAGGGCTGCGGATATAGCTCAGTTGGTGGAGAGCTTGCCTTGCATGCACAAGGCCCTGGGTTCAATCCCCGGCACCACCAAAAAATATATATATATATTTAAAACAAACCATTATTTATCTATTTGTATCATCTATGGATCTTGGTGATTTTTCTTTAAGGAAGGCATCATTTACTGACGGGAGGGAAAGCCACTTGAGACGCCTGGAATAGCATGAGCAAAGACCTGGGTCAGAAGCAGGGAAGGAGATGCGCAATGTCTAATCCAGGGATGGTAGGTATTCTCCTTGGCCTCCAGGGGCCATGGGAGGCAGGACTGAAAGGAGGTTGAAGATCCTCATGGAGATCCTAAAGTGGCAGGTGAGAAACTAGAACATCAGCTTTGAGAGAGCGAAGCTTCTCGCTCTTTCAGGGGTAGGGAGCTGATATAAAGAGAACCGTGTCTGGGGAGCTAAGTCAGAGGTTCTGCACAGCTTCTGATGGAATCAGTGCATTTTGAGGAACAGAGGTTAGAAGAAGGAAAGCCATAAGGAGAGCCATTTAGGAGAGAGAGTGTGGAACCTATCCCAGCCTTGAGCTGAAGGGTGACATTTGGTGGGAAGCAAAGGGGCCACTGCTTCTGTACCTTTTTGTTACTGCATCCATTGGAGACTGCAAAGAAAGGGGTGATTTTAAGACAGCCATAAATGCAGTAAACTAACAGACTTAACGTTTTAGACGATTTCTGTGTCGTCGTCACAGAACGGAGTGCATGTTCATGCAGGCCTTCTACCGTGATTTACCTTGCCATGTATCTGCACTCCTGTTTGGCTTGTGCTTTTCCTCGGGATCACTTGCTACAAATCGGAGCATTTCAGTATCGTCTCTTCACCCCCCACCATCAAACTGTGATCTGCCTAAGAACAGGATCCACTGTTTTCCTCACTATTATAGCTCCAGCACCAAGCCTGGGCCCCACGGATAGTCGGTCCTCAATGCCTATTTGTTGCCTGAGTAAATCAGTCCATGAATAAATCTCAGTACCTAGCAGGAGTAACTGACATCATCCTCAGCGAGTGCTCCTTACTATGTGCCTTCCTGCCGGGGTCCTGGGTTGTTTGTTTAACAGGGCGAGCTTCTCAATTAAACACAGACAAACGGGTGCGCTCACTGCTGCCGGAAGTGGTCTTGGTGGCTCCTGACAGCGCGCTTTCCCCTGGAGCACGGTGCTAGCACAGTGCCACCTATTGGAGGAAACAGAGAGTGCAGTTTTTTTTTCTTTTTCTTTTCTTTTTTTCTTTTTCTTTTTTTTTTTTTTTTTTGCGGTGCTGGGGTTGAACCCAGGGCCTTGTGCATGCGAGGCAGGCACTCTACCAACTGAGCTAGATCCCCAGCCCGAGAGTACAGTTTTTTTGTACAACTACATTTTCTCTTTACAAGAAACAGTCCCGTCTAGATTTTGCAGATCTAGAATCTTCTTTGGCATTTAAAAACGTTTACGTCTGGCTTCATTTCCTCTTAAAATCACTGTTTTCTCGCTCTTTGTCTCTTAAGCATTAGTCTTGTTTCACATCGTTTCAGACAAAGGAGTCATGACAACCTGTCAAACTTGCGTTACATAAAGTACTGGTGAATGGAAGTGTCGGTAGACCCACCCCATGCGCCACGTAGGGATCTCTTGAAGATACAGGTATTTGTGATAGGAATACACTCTGCGCCGGGTAGGGTGGCACACACCTGTCATCCCAGTGACTCCGAAGCTAACGCAGGAGGACCGCAAGTTCAAGGCCAGCCTCAGCAACTTAACCAGACCCTGTCTCAAAATGTAAAAAATAAGAAAAAGGAAGTACACTGTACAGTGACGGCACGGGAATGCTTTCACTGATGAGATTATTGAGAAGAAACTTCTAGAACATGCAGCTCCTCTGTCATGATTATAAACATTTGTTATACTGGGAAACATGAAAATAGCGGTCAGTAGGCGTGTGACTAAAGAGGCTGCTGACCACGCTTTACGGGGCACATGCGTTTTTAACGTCGTGGTTGAAATGCAGAGGCCCCTCCAGGCTCCCTGCCCATTTTAGGAGCAACGCACATTGAACAATGTTGAATTCTCCTGGTCTCTCACGGAGGCTCTGCCGGGTCAATGTTAGGGTGGAGTTGTTGGCTCGCTCGTCTTCTCTTCTGGACAGATTACCAAGCCTTCTAAAATCCCGTGTCTTGGTTTTAGATATTTTTCCTTTTTGGGGGGGGTACTAGGGATTGAACCCAGGGGTACTCGACCACTGAGCCACATCCCCAGCCCTGTTTTGTAGTTTATTTAGAGACAGGGTCTCACTGAATTGCTTAGGGCCTGCTAAATTGCTGAGGCTGGCTTTGAACTCGGGATCCTCCTGTCTCAGCCTCCCAAGCCTCTGGGATTACAGGCGTGCGCCACCGTGCCCGGCAAGATAGGTATTTTACTTTTTCTTTTCTCTCCTAATGACTGGTTCCCTGCCTGCAGTGGAACTGCCTCATAACCCTTTTATCTGGGAATGTGGGGGAGACTGTTTTCTTTTTACTGACTTTTAGGAAATACTTCTCTATTAACTACACGACCCATTTGTGTGTGCTGTGATGTGCTGCTATTGTCCCCTGATCTGTGTGTGTGTGTGTGTGTGTGTGTGTGTGTGTGTAGCCTTGTGTGGTATGGTAAACACACAGAGATGTCACATTTTACGCTTCCACACTCAGTCTTTGCCTTTGTGGTAATTTCTGTCATCACTCTGGTGCTCAGAACATCTTCCTGTTTTGGATAACAGACGCAGATGTACTTGTTTTTAACTTTGTTTTTCTGATGTTATTTTTCCAGACTCTCTAATTCTTTTCAGACCTACTTTTGTATATTTGAACCGAGCATTCCATGTTGGCTCCAAATAGACAATAACCTCCATAGTTTGCTCAACAGACAGTTCACTTTTCCTTGCTTTCTGTTCCTTTATTATAAATGAATTAATCTTATACATGAATATAAATTTTATAGCTTTCTTTTTTAGTTCCCTTAAGCAGCTTGCCGATTATTGTAGCAATACCACACATTTTTAACCACAGTAACTACTTAGTACCTTTCAAGGTGCAAGTCTTCCATATTACTATTCCCTTTGGAATTTCTCACTCCTATTCTTGTTTGCTTTTTCTTCCAGGTGGACTATTAAAATCATTTTGCCATTTCCCAAATTATAACTTTTAGGATTTTGATTTACCCATTTCCATCCTATTCACCAAGTGTTTTTTTTTTAAATAATTGAATGAAGAAGCTAATAATATTGACCAAATAAAAATGGCAGCAACATTTATAAATGAATAATTTCTTATATATGCAAGGCACTTGAAACTTTAATATTACCTCCTTTCATAGTGTCCATCGAGGATCTTCAGAATACTTGAACATAAGACCGCTAAGGCAAGTGCAAAGAAAGGAAAAGAATCCAGGACAAACCAGGAGGGGACCAGGCTGGTTTAATACAGTAGAGGTTCAGAATCTCCTTAATTCAAATCAGGAGATTAAACGTCATATAAAATGTTAAGGCAGAGACTGGGAAAGGGGCACATGAGTTATTTGAAAAGTCATGGGCTTAGATGGCGACACTGTATAAGGGGACGCTGCGTCTAACTGGCAGGGGTTTGTCACCTGAGTCAAGTGTGTCTGGGTCCTGGTCTGTGCTCTGAGGATCTGAGAGCAGCTCTGGGCTGGATAACTAACAGCCTTTGCAGAAAAAATGTTCGGACATGATAAAGTAAATCAGCCATACTACCAAAAACTGAAGTTAAATATGAATTTTATAATCATGATACTCTGTAAATGTCTGCCATTTAAATTATTGGAAAAAATTAAGAAATTTTAAATAAAAACCATTAAGGTCATTTAAGTTGGTGAACAGTTTGCATATTAGGTGAACTCAATTTGTTACATCTGTAAGTTTTATTTAACATATTTATTATTTCTTAATGAATTCAGAAGGACTTCGCCTGTTAAATTTATAACTTTTCTGTGACAACAAAAAAGCTTAAGAGGATCCAACATTAAATTTGTGTCATTTAAAATTTTTAAATGTCATTTAAAATGTTTAAATTAGCTGCATCAATTTGTGGAAAGAGTTATATGCTCAGAGGAATATACTCTTAAATTTACAAGCTAAATTTAAAAGGATGGGACAAAATGATTATTATTTTATATATATATATATATATATATATATATATATATATATATACACACAACAAACATATTTTTTAGATCAGTGCTGGGATTGAACCCAGGTCCTCATGCAAACCAGGTAAGAGCTCTACTACTGAGCCACATCCCCAGCCTGATAACATACTTTTATATATACTTTGGAACAATGTACTTGTGAATAAAATAACTGTGTCTGTAGGTTGACTTTCTTTCCACGCTCCAAGGTCTGTGCTGGATGTTAACTCTATCAGCAGTAAGATAACTAACTCATTCAGATTCTCTCCAGACTGTTTCAGTTTAAAAACTGGAAGTCCTGAATCCCTGGGATCTTGGCAAGCCGGATGGTTGGCCACCCTTATTGACAGACACACAGTCCCATCCTATCTTCAGGAGCCTGTGGCAGCTTGCTGTGAAATGGGTAGGTGGAGACAACATCCTAAGAGAGCAGCAAATGGCTTCAGAGAAGTCAAGATGGCCTTGCCAATGCCATCCATTGGCTTGGAGTTACCGTCCTTCCTCCCATTCTTTCTCCACTTTGATTTATTTCTGAGATTTCCCCACCCCTCCCCCACCCCCACAGAGAGAACTTGGTTCCTTCTTTTTGGAATGAATGTGATCATTTCTATTTTTAGGTTCTTGATCTGCCGAGGCCCATGGCCTAGGATAACTTCAGCAGAGGTTCTCTTCCACTCCTCTGTAGAAACGTTCAGGTGATTCCCACACTTCTGCAGGGGGGATGAACTGGACGTTATGAGGATGCTTGGGATGTGAATTACTGGGCATTGTTATAATTTTTCTGATTATTTAAAATATTTTACTTCTTACCATTTAACTTTTCTATCAGCTTTATTGAAAGATAATTCACGTTTTAAAGTATGTGATTCATTAATTTTTTACACTGTTTATTCATAGTTGTGCAACCATCACCACAATCAATTTTATATTTTTCTTATCCCCCAAAGAACCCCTAGACCCGTGAGACCACTCTCCATTTCCTTTACCCCGATCTTGCCCCACCTTGGCCACAAGCAACCAACAACCTGCTTTCTGTCTCTATAGATTTGCCTTTTCTGTGGCCAAATGATGTCCCATTTTGTGTACATATCACATTTGATCTTTTCATTAGTTTGTGGACATTTGGGTTGTGTGCACATTGACATCATTATGAATGATGCTGCTATGGATCCTTGTTTTAGAGTTCATTTGTCATGGGTACATGCCCAGGAGTGGAATATCTGGGTCATGTGATAACTCTGTTTAATCTTTTGAGACACTGCCAGCCTGTTTCCAAAGCAACTGCATTTTACATTGGCACCAGCAATGCACGAGGTCTCCATTTCTCTATATCCTCTCTAGCTCCTGATATTATGTCTTTTTTATTATAGCCTCTCTAGCGGATATGAGGTGACATTTCATTGCCGTTTTAATCTGCATTTTCCTGATGGTTAATGATGTTGAGCATCATGTGCTTATTAGCTATTCGTGCATCTTCTTTGGGGGAAAAAGGTCCAATTTAGATTGTTGGCCCATTTTAAAATTGGGTTATTTTTCTTTTTATTTGAATCCTTATAGTGCTTTATACATCTAGATATGTCTTTTATCAGATATATGATTTATTAAATGTTTTTCACCCTTCTGTGGTTGTCTTTCCATTTTCTTCAGTGTCCTTTGAAGCACAAAGGTTTTAAATTTTGGTGATGTCCAATCTATCTAATTTTTTTCTGGTATCACTAGTGTGTGTGGTGTCATGTTTAAGATTAAATTCGCTTTTGAAAGTTATCCTGAGATGAAGTTATTATTATGTGATAAAAATGAATACATTATTGATATACATATAAAGCAATTTAAATACCTGGAAAAGAGATATACGATCTGGAACATGCACATACACACATATAGATTTTCCCCCCTTAGTAACAAGAAATTCAAAAACCAAGGAGTGCTCCTAGATTAACCCCCATGAGGAATAGAGAGAGACATCTTTTTTTTTTTTTTTTTTTTTGGCTGCGCTGGGGACTGAACCCAGGGCCTTGTGCTTGTGAGGCAGGCACTCTACCAACTGAGCTATATCCCCAGCCCTCTTTTTTTTTTTTAATACTTTTTTATTTTATTCATTTATTTATATGTGGTGCTGAGAATTGAACCCAGTGCCTCACACATGCCAGGCAAGCATTCTTCCACTGAGCCCCAGCCCCAGCCCAAGAGAGACATCTTTATTGGGAAGATTGCTTTAAAAAAAAAAAAAAAAAAAAAAACCACATTGCTTTAAAATGTCAGAGGAGGGTGAAGCTGGGCTGAGGGAATGATTTTACCCATGTGAACCACACCCACTTTCAATAACAAAAACAATAAATGTGGAAAGCATTTCACGAAGTTCTCTGATATGAACAATTTTTCACTGGGGAAAGGGGTGGGAGGCCAGGAAGTCCCACGAGGAAGTTTCCCAGGATTGGTGGTTGGGGAAGAATTCGGAGGCACCATAAAACAGATCTGGTGAATTCTTTCAACCCAGAATTGGTGGAAGTTTGTTTTTCTGAAGACTGGACACTAGATGTCTCAGTTTCATTGAGTCGTCATGAGAAATGCAGGAAATCTCACACACACACACACACACACACACACACGCACAGAAACGGGAGCCGCGTCCTGTCCGACATGATGTAGCTTTTACATGGTGGTTAGAGTGTAATTTCGGTTAAACTTTCTTTGAAACTCCGCTGTTCCTTTTGAAGTACTTAATTAAAATCTCATTGAAGGGCTGGGGATGTAGCTCAGTTGGTAGAGTGCCTGCCTCGCAAGCACAAGGCCCTGGGTTCAATCCCCAGCACCGCAAAAAAAAAAAAAAAAAAAAAAAAAAAAAAAGCTCATTGAAATATCCATCGGGCCATCATTCTCTGGATGAGGACATAGAAAATATGATATTGAGAGACTTTGAAAAAAAAAAAAAGAAAAGCTGTAGATGAAAGCAGCACTAGAAATCAGGTTAGAATTCAACACTTACCTCGAGAAAGCAGCCATTGCCGTGGAGCAATTTATAAGAAAACGGTGTGTTAACGTAAAAAATAGAAAGTGCACCAGGTGAGACCGACAGACACATGGTGCAGAGAGAAAGGCATGGACTTAATCCCGAGATCACTGCCTTTCTGCTCCACGATGCAACTGAAGGCGCGGATCCGCACCCCTGCCCCACTCCCCGCCCTGCCCTACTGGCTCCCTGGGACGGAGCTGGTCCCGCCTGGGTAACTACAGAGGAAGGAGAGGAATGAAAGGCTCATTGCCGTCCAGGAACCTCTTAGGTGGCATTTCTGGTACTTCCTGGGGACTGCCGCTCGGCCCTCCCCTCTGCCCGTCCCGGTGGTCGCCCGCCCCCACGCCCCTCCGGGCAGTGCCACGCACCCGGCCCACGTGGGCGAGCGCTCGCCGTGGAGCTGGGAGACGAGCTGAGGGCCGGGGCTGCCGGGTTTCACCGGGAAGAACAAACGACGCCGGTTCTGCAGGCGCTCAATGGGCGCTTTCTCCTGGCCCCTGACCTTTCCCGGGGAGAGGCCCGCCCTTGTCCTCTGCCTTGGCTGCGGAGGGTGTGCGGTGGACGGAGCCAGAGGCCCTCCTGCTAGTGAGGCATCTGGAGCCGCTGGGCTCTTCACACAGGGCCCGGGCTGCCGGCTTGGGGCTGCGATCCAGTTTTAGGGTAGAAATGGAATACTTAAAGTTATCATTTGTTTAGTTGGGTTTGGATTGGCCTGAATGATGGCCAGTGACCGCCAGTGTGGAGATGCCACGGCGAGCACGTTGACTGCTCACCTGTAATCCATGTCACAGAGGCCTCTACAGCCATTGGGTAATCGTGAATCTAGTAGCCTTTTAACAGCCACCCGCTTCCCTTTTGCCAGGAGTTGGTCCTGGGGGCCTGCTGAGGGCCTCTGAAGAAGGCAGAGCATCCTTGTATGCTTTCCTCTTGTTTTTAGCCTCCTGTGAAGGCCTGACACTTGGACTGGCTTGGCGTCTTCTGACCCAGAAGGCGGACATTGAAGACAGAGCTGATGGGTAAACAAAGGCCCGGGTCCTGGTGGATACAACTGAGCTGCAGACTTGCCTGCTTGGGGTTCCTTGTTTTTTGCCTGGATTTCAGTCCAAAGCATCCTGGCTGTTATATGAACTCCTTTCCCAGCTGATCCAACACTATCTAGTATAAGACAAATCTTCAGCAAACAATTTATAAACACTTTGGTTTTATTAAGGTTTCAAGAAAGACTCTGGAGGATTCCTGAGGAAGTTTGTGTCATTCCAATACAGAGGAACTGGAAATCACATCAAGCTAGGGGACACTGCTTCCTGTCAAGACAACAGCCTGTGTACCTCAGAACTGGCTTCCTTTCTTGTTTAGTTATTTCTCTCCCTAAAGGATTTAAAACAGAGACCCATCTTGGCTGTTCGTCCATCCATCCATCCATCCATCCTTCCATCCTTCCACCCCCATTCATGTGAGCATCTATCAGTGTGGGAACGATGGGGTTCCGGGGTCCCCTGGCCCTGTGATGACTGTGGCAGTGATGTGGGTCACAGGCTGTGGATTCCTTGGCTCACAGCCTCCTCCTTCCACAGCTGGGTTTCCTGGAGGTGGTGTCTGAGGAAGTCCTTGGGGGAACCCAGCCTAAGAAAGATTTATCCAGCGTCAACTATGCCAGGGCCACATCGCTGGGTGTAGGGTCAGAGACATACTGCCACTGTGATATAGGAACTGTCACAACGAAACCCATGGAACGGGTGCTGCTGCTTTAGAAGAAAGTCTCCGGAAAGAGGCAAGAAATTCTGCTTCACCAAAGTTCATTTGACGATGAAGACATAGATCAGAGAGGTTAAGTCCCTTGATTGACGTATGTTAAAATCCACCAAGTTATACACAAGGTTTGCACACTTTATGGTGGGCATGTTTTATTTCAATAAAAAAGCAAAGAAGAACACAAGAAAAAGAATGACCTTCAATATTTCTTTGCCATCATTCAAAGAAAGGAATAAAGTCCTTTGTGTATAAGGGGAGCATTAATGATACTTTGCACATTTTAATAACAATGGAACTGGGCCACTTAATTTGTATTTTTCATTGCTCTTCTGTTCTTCTAAATCCTTTTTTTAAATTTTTTTTTTTTTTTGGTGTTCCTGGGTGGGCTCAAACTCCTCTAAATTTTAAACTGAAATTTCAACAGTAGTGTCAAGGAGATGCTTTTAAGTGTTTGCTGTTTTCTGCAGAAGATGCCTAACATGACTGTTGCTACCTGTGTTACTCTTAGAGTTCAGAATTAGGTCTCCGAATTGTTGGCTCCCACTCTAGGTCAGGAACAGTCTGTCACTAACATTCCAAATGCTTCTTTGGGAACAACTTGTGGGTGCCTTTTGGGCATGTGCAGCTTGCTTTGGCCAATTGAGTTGATCACAGCTCAGTCTCACTAAAAGGAATCCTAAGGGTAGCAAAATGTTAGAACACCTACCTTACCTCTCCCACCCAAAGGAGCAGAGGAATGCTATACTAATCAGCAAAAGGGGAGTTGGTTGGCTCACTGAAAACTCAGGAGCAGAAGCAGCTTCAGGTATGGCTGGATCCAGGATTCAAACAATGTCATCTGGACTCAGTTTCTCTCTACCTTGAGGCTCTTCTTCAGTGTCAATTACATCTCAGGCCCCAGTTGGTTCTGGATTTTCCCTTGCATTGGCAACATGGAGGCAGAACCTGCAGGCTCTGGGTCCCCTCTGTTCCAATGAGGAGAGAAATGTATCTTTTCTCTTACAGTATTGCCAGCAGAGTTATTAGGTCTCATTGACTCTGAGTGGTCACATGCGCTTTGCTGGCCCAAACCCTGTGGTCTTGGAAAAGCAATGTATTGATTGGCTAATTCCAGGTCCTGTGATTCTCCATCTGCGCTCTTCCCAGGCAAATGGAAAACTTCCTTTCCCTCCCTGGAGTCACTGTGCCTCTCTTCTTCCTGACTTCAGAGGATTATCACATCTGTGCCCAGGGGCTGTGATGCGCTGTCACCTAGCTGTCCCATCACTGGGCTGCTTGGATGGGGATCAGGCTGTATGGCCAGTGGCTCCTGTAGTTGGCATTCTTTCCTGGCCCCTGAGGCTGGCAGCGTATTAGATTTGGCCAGAATACTAGGTGGTACCATCGTGTGGCAGTTCAGTGGTTCGTAGGTCCCTACCGCTCCCTCCCCCATCCTAAAAATGCATAGATTCTCCCACTTTTTTAAAAGTACTTTTAGTTGTACATGTATGTGGTGCTGAGAATGGAACCCAGGGCCTCACTCACGCTAGACAAGTGCTCTACCACTGAGCCACAACCCCAGCCCCTTCTTCCACTTTTAATAGGTGGCGGCCCTTGGTGGCATCTCTTTGCCCTGGTGATTGCCATTGAGAAGCTGTCAAGTCAGTCCTGCAGACACAGCTCTTGCTCGTAGCCTCCGGATGGCTCGTGGATGCTTCTTATCCTGTGTGATGGTCCACAGGCACCTTCTGTCACCACCACTCCAGGGCCATAGCACCGCACTGCACACCATGTCCCCATTCCTCCTCTCTAGGGGTCTCTGCATGTGCCCTCAAGCCACCTGGTGTGCATGGGCTGCAGTGGAAAGGGAGTCTCTTCCAGGTCAGGCCAGAGGCAAGTGGAACTTGTTTATGGAGTGAACTGAATTTGGAAAGGTCTAATCCAGGACTGAAGCTGAACCTGTCTCCTTATTGTCTGTCTTATTCCGAGGCCTCACTTAATGCTAAACCCAACAACCCTCGGTTGGGGAAACCGAAGGGTAGGTCCCACGAAGGAAAGCTGCTGATGGCATGCGCGCACTTGGTTAGTGCAACATGACATTGACTTCCTTCAGAGTGACAAGTGAGCAAGTTCCTGGAGAGGCGGGCGCAACCTGGTGTTGGATGGGGCCATCCGCCCAGGCGGTCGCCGACTCAGAGTTGGCACGTTAGCGCCCTCTGCTGGCAAGACTTTCCTTTGTGCTCTGCACACGAGTAGGATTCCCCTGCAAAGTCAGTGGTTCCCTGTTTTCAGAGATGCCGGGCAAGGGTAGGGCTGACCCGGCTTCCATGCTGTCGCTTTTCCTAGGGGGCCCGGGATCACAGTTATCAGGAGTTAGGCAAGGATCCTTATCCTTGCTTCCAGAGGCTTCTTCTCAAACACAGACAGCTTGTTCAAATTACTCATACATTTTCAGATCTAAACATATTTCTTTTAAAAAAAAATCCTCAAAAAGAATATGTTAAAAAATAAGTTTCACTCCAACCCGTTTATGAAATTTCTTTTCTAAAAATAACATGTTTACAATTTGACGAAATGATATACACACACTCTCTCAAAATAACTTCATTTCTTTGGTCTGCATGGGGCAGGGGCTGAGGCACTTTTTACAATACACAAATTACACCCTCATATCACCAGGCTATCTCTAACCCCCAGAAATGTGAAATGCTGTTGGGGACAGAGCCATCGCCTGCCCCTAAGTCAGGCAGAACTTTGTGTCCTCTGTGCAGCACATCTGTCCTGGGAGACGCCAGGCTAGAAGCTGGACGGTCAGCTGAAGCCATTGTGCAGGGCCATGAGGTCTGGCTGGTGCAGTCACTGACTACACAGCTCTGGTCTGCAAAGCTCTCATCCCTGTGGGACCACTTGGTGGCACTTGAGAGCTTCTCCAGCCTGTGCCGTTTGCCTGTGGGTGGGGCCTCTGCAGCCATCTTCTACTGTCGGGCTCTGTCTCCTCAGCCAGAGCTCATGGAGGAGGAGTGAACTCCAGACCCGAGCGGAATCCGACTCTCCTGATGGGGTGGGGAGGGTGGGAAGCAGATCCTTTGCTGTGAGGTCCTGCAAGGGCATCTTCCAAGAGAACAAGAAGGCTCACCAGCTCGGAGAGAACCAAATAGAGGGGACACAGAGATGAGGTGACCTCCCGTTTCCAACTTTTCCCTGTCCTCCTTAGAGTCTATCTTATCCTCTTCTTTCCAACTTGCCCTTTGGTTTAAGCAATAAAAGATCACTAAGACATGAACTTCTGTTTAGATTGCATTTAATAACGAAGAGAAGAATTCTGAAAAACTTTGCTTGAGAGCTCAGAATTTGAGTTATTTTCATGCAAACTACCAGGAACCCCCAGAACACAGTGGGGCCTCTGTTAACAGAATTTTCTGTTTCCATGAGAATTAATCAGAAAACCATTTTTTTTTCTGTTTGTTTCCACCTTTGGTATTAAAACCTAAAATGCATACACAAAAGCAAAATATTTAAAGCAACTTAAAGGCCTATTAATAGGAGACTGGCTAAAACAGAACACTACAAAGCCATTGAAAGAATAGGACAGATCCATGTATCCCACATGGAAGGCTCTCTGTGATCCATCAAGTGGCCTGTCTTGTGTGCTCGTGACAAAAAAGGAAAAGGAAAAATATACAAGTTCATTTGCACACCTACACACAGATATGCTCATATTTGCATGGCATTATCTATTTGCATGGGATGCTCAAGATCAGGCAGTGCATGCCTTCAGGGAAGAACTGGGGGGGCGGGGGGGGGGGGGGACAGAGAGGAAGGGAGGCCTCTTTTTCTCTGTTTACCCTTTTGCACTGTGCAAAAACAAATTTTTCCCATGTTCATATATTAGCTCTTTCAATACACACATCCTATAGAAGCAGGCACAAATGTGTTCTATCAAGTATTATTTGACACTTCTTGGGTCACTTTATTCTAATGTTTGCTTTCATCTGGGAAAACAGTTGTGCAACCAGGTGAAGGTGGGGGAAGTAAAGGCTTCTTCTCTTCCTTCCACTGCAAGGTGGGGCAGAAGTGAAACAAGTGGGGTGCAAGTCAATACCTGAGGCCGGGAACTGCCAGGAAGTCAGCTGGGGTTTCTGCTTCCCACGTGTGTTCTCGAAGCTCAGAGAGTGGAGTCTTTGGACTTGGACCTTTAGTTTCTGCATTTGTTAAATGGTGAAAATGATGCCTTCTCTCCTGGTTCTTTAGTAAAGATTAAAGCACCCGCCTCAGTCTTAGCTGAATGCAAAGCACTGGGTGTTGTTTTGATTGAATTTTCTTCGATGTATCCTAAAAGGAGGTAGACAGCCTAGTTTAGTAGTGATGATGTTGGATGCCCTGGGCTTGAATTCAGACTCCTGTTTAGAGATTCTTATAAGTATCCCTTTGAAGAGGTTTTTTTTTTTTTGTTTTGTTTTTGTTTTTGTTTTTGTTTTTAAAGAGTGTGTTTTCCTCTGGTTTGAAGAACTGTATTCTATCAGCATGAATCAGCATGGACATCTTTGACATCAGCCATCAGGTGGGAGAACCAATCTGAGACTGAAGCCAACACGGATGAAAGTAAGTGGAGAGAAGGGGGTAGCAGGAGAGATTAAAGAGAAAACATATCGTTTTGCTTGAACCCTTGGAGCCAGCTTCGCTCAAAGCCCACTACAGCCGGTGTCCCTTAACGACAGATGAGCTCTGAGATGCATCACTAGGCAATCTTGTCATTGTGTGGACATGATGGAACGTACTTACACAAACCATGCTACTGGTTGATGACTTGATGTGGCCTCTTGATGCAATGCAGTGGTGCGGTAAGCACGAGGCCAGTGCTGGCCTAATAGTTGACTGTTTTTCGTTAAACTTTTTCTCTCGTATGTATAAGCAGGAGGCCATGTGAGGAGGTGAACATCTGCAATCCCAGCAACTTGGGAGGCTGAGGCAGGAGGATCACAAGTTCAAGGTCAGCCTCAGCAACATCGTGAGGCCCTCACCCACTTAGCAGGACCCCATCTCAGAAGAAAACATAAAAAGGACTGGGGATGTAGCTCGGTGGGTAAGCACCTCTGGGTTCAATCCCTGGTACCCACCGCAAACAAAACAAAACAAAACCCAAAACATATGTGTGTCTATATGTAGGAGCACAGTCTAAAATAGTGAGTGATGAAATGCACGGCATGGTAAATGCATAAACCATAGCAGGTCATTTTGATCCTCATCAAGTTTCATGTACTGCACGTAATTATACTGCTATGCTTCTATATGGCTGGCTGGGCTGTGGATGTGTCTACACCAGCAGGACCACAAACTCGAGAGTGATGTGTAGTGGTCTGCTCTTGCGACGGCCACCATGTCACCCCGCAACAGGGATTTTTCAGTTCCATGATAATCGTCTGGGCCCTCTGATGTGTGTGGTCTGTCGTTGACTGAAACACGACACCTCACATGACGTATTTCCCTGTGTGGCGAGGAACCGGGTTACTCTCTCTGGAATTGAGAGGTCCTCCCTCAGTTTCCGCATTCTCGTGTCCAAGTGTAGAAACAGGTCCTGCTAGAAAAGCAGCTCACGTGCTGCCCATCCACCCAGTCACCCCTCACCAGATCCTGATTCCAGATGCACTCTGAAAATGGGGCTGCAGGATAAGGGGGTGAAGAGTGAATTCTGAAGGAAATTTAGGCACCTTTCCCCATGAAAACAGGAAAGTGCTGAGCAGGAAAACCCATTCCCAGCCACACCCTGTGTTGGGTTCCAGAGATTCAGATAGGGCATTGCTTTTTCTTAAGAGTGGACTCAATTTTGGCATTTGCCATTAAATGGATGGAATGGAGACTATCATGCTAAGTGAAATAAGCTAATCCCCCAAAACCAAAGGTGGAATGTTCTCTCTGATATGCTGCTGCGCACACATAATAAGGGACGGGGAGGGAAGAATAGAAGTTCATTGGATTAGACAAAGGGGAATGAAGGGAAGGGAGAGGGGATGGGAATAGGAAGGACAGTGGAATGAATCGGATGTCACTTTCCTATGTTCGTATATGCATACACCATCAGTGAAACTCCACATCCCATACAATCACAAGAATGGGATCCTTAATTTGAATAAGTTATACTCCACATATGTATAATATGCTGAAATACACTCTACTCTCATGTATATCTAAAAAGAACAATTTTTTTTTTTTAAAGAGTGGACTCAAGCCGGGCGCGGTGGCACATGCCTGTAATCCAAGCGACTTGGAGGCTGAGTCAGGAGGATCGCGAGTTCAAAGCCAGCCTCAGCAACTTAGCGAGGCCCTAAGCAACTCAGTGAGACCCTGTCTCTAAATAAAATACAAAATAGGGCTGGGGATGTGGCTCAGTGGTCAAGTGTCCCTGAGTTCAATCCCTGGTTCCAAAAAAAAAAAAAAAAAGAGTGGACTCAAAAATTCTGGGAGCAAATACTTTGTTCAGCTGGAAGCTGCACAGTGAGGCGGGTCCCCAAGAGATTTTTCAGAGAAATGAGAGAAGAGGGGGCTTTGTGAACTGATGGAAGGATTTTAGTAGGGTTCTGGCAGTTGGGCCTGTGGTTGGTCCCTCCATGCTCCCACCCCACCCCTGCTTAGCCTGGACAGATGCCCGTGTGGCCTAGATGTCTCTGCACTGCTCAAGAAAGTGGACGGTCCCATTCGCTGTTAAGACTTGTTCTCCTGTTACAGTTGCTGCCCCACCCGACTCCCCTTCCAGAAGAGCCTCTTCCCATTAGGGCGGCCAGTCATCCTGGCTTGCTAAGATGGCGCGTGGGTACTTCCTAGACGGCTCACATTTGACAGCGCCACGCTGGTGCCCGGGGTGGGGTCGGGGTGCACAGGGCTGAAGAAGTCCCTCTGGGCGTGGCCTGGCGGAGCTGCCGTCTGACAACAGGGGCTATCGAGCTGGATTTGCCAGGGAGAGGCCAGCAGGTCTGAGGGACTGTCTCAAACAACAGGAGCACGACAGAGGGTTTTGAAGAGGTTTTGCATCAGGAATTGAGAAATGACTCTGTGCGCCGATGGAGATGGGGTAGGAATGGGCGTTTCAAAGTGGCCAGGAGCTTGTACCTAGTCAGTGTGGGGGAAAGCCAGGCGTTTTGTGGAGTGGTGACAGCCACCCTGCCCCCTGCCCCACACCCAGTGTTAGCAGACCTGGGGTCAAATGCTCAAATGGAGGCTGCGTATCATGTGTCTCATATTTTAAAGCTACCCAGCAGGCTCCTAATCAAGTGCTCCTAATGCATTCTACACTGTGCTCGTTCTCAGGTTCTCAGAGCTCGGGAGAGAGCAGCCACTCCCCAGATGAGTCAGCTTCACTCCAGCAACGCCCCAATGCTCCACGAAGTGACTCACCTTGTGGAAGCACATATGTCATTTCCTTGTCCCTTCATTAGAGGGACCACAAGGTGCATAACACAACAGAAGACCCAGCCATTAAGGCCCCTATCCTATACAGCAGGGGGCACTGAAGGAACTGGAGAATTCTTCCTGAGGCTGGTCTACACCCTACATTCTAACTCTCTCCTCCAAGCCTTAGACTCTCCCATATCTGACCCTTTTGAGTTGCTGACTACAAGTTCCATATTTTAAATATTTATGAGGAAAATACACACACACACACACACACACACACACACACCACATGTTATTTCCATTCCTTTCTGATTTGATAGACAAAAGAAAAAGAGTCTTCCACTTGCCTTGGGCCACAAGAGACATATTTTCACCTCCAACATAAAAAAGTCGTGTTCAGATAGTCATGGGAATTTCTTTCCATTCACAATATTTTCAGCATTTCTTCTTCTCTCTCAAAGGCCTGAGAGGTAGCTCTAGAACTCTCCTGTTTCACCCCGGGGCCCCCGGCCACTGTAGCTCTGTGGTGGGCTGTGCCAGGGGCTCCAGGACTTTTGCTCTCCCGCAGGCTCTGGCCCTGGCTCTCTGGGATTAGCTCTCTCCAGGAACCAGCTGCACTCCCTTGGGTAAGTTATTTCCCTCACTGGGGATCATCCCGTGCAGTAGCTCCTCTCTAACTGCTGCCATCGGTTCCTTCCTTCCCTTCCTAAATGCACCTGCCACTCACGCATTCAGAACTGCCCACCCATCTCCTCCACTGAATCTGGGGTGGGTTCTTGTGGGAAGTCGTCCTTATTTAGCAGAATCAGACTAGGCTGAGCCGTGGATGCAGAGGCCTGGCTTCCAGGAACTAACAGCCATGGAGGTCTGTCCCAGATTGCCAGGAAGCATGTGGCACTGCGTGGGAGTGGTTCCCCATCTCCTTCTGGAATATTCCCCCTAAGAGGATGGCTCCCCTAACTCTACCCTAGCCTCCATCACAGAAGAAGCCCCTCCCCGTCCTTGCCCCCCTTTACCTGCATTTAATAAATAAAGGAGAGTTGGGTGACTCAGTTGTTGTAAAGATGCCAGAATTGGTATAGCCGGACCTGTCACCCCCACGAGAGTATTGGCTCTTGTGTGTTAAGTTTATGGGTAATTTATCGATAAACAGCCAACATCCTCCTCCGGCAGTTAACCCTTTTCTCATCCTCGTGGGTCGTGGCTGAGAGACCCCCACAGACTCTGGCCACTTTGATGCAGCCTGAGAAACCTGTGGGCGACTCCAGCCTCACCACCATCTGACCAGAACCAGGAAGGAGGCCCTGCTCAGCTGGTCCTAGTCAATCCACAGAACCGTGTGAGATAATGGGTGTTTTAAGTCACTAAGTTTTAGGGCACTGTGCACAAAATACAGCTGCAATAAACATTATTGGCAGTGGTGATAATGCCTTCCTCACAAGCTGGATGTGAGGGTTCAATGAGTTAATATTCATGAGACACTTAGAATATGCTGGCAATGCCGTGTTAGTCAGTCAGCTGTTCGTCACTGTGACCAAAATACCTGCCAAGACACTTAGAGGAGGAAGGTTTATTTTGCGGTACTGGTGCTTGAACCCAGCGCTGCTTCACCACGGAGCCACACCCCCAGCTCTTTATCTATTTTATTTTGAGACAGGGTCTTGCTAAATTGCTTGGCTGGACTCAAACTTACAATGCTCCTGCCTCAGCCTCCTGATAGCTGGGATTCCAGGCATGTGCGACCAGGCCTATCAAGGATAGGTTATCATGGATCAGAGTTTTGGAGGTGCAGGCCATGGTTCCCTGCTCCAAGGTGGAAACATCATGGCAGAGGGTGTAGTGGAAGAAAGTTGCTCAATTCACGGCAGCTGACAGGCAGAGAAAGGGAAAGACGGGAACGAGTCGGGACAGATACAGTCCCTGAGGCTATGCCCACAGTGACCTATCCACTAGCCATGCCACCGCCTGCCTACAGTTACCACTCAGTAGTCCATTCAAATCATTAACCCATCAAATGGATTAATCCACTGATGATGTTACAGCCCTCATGATCCAATCATTTCCTAACAGCTCCACCTCTGAATCTTGTCATATTGCGGACCATGCTTTCAACACAAGAGCTGGCGAGGCGGGGGGTCACTTCAGATCCAAACCATAGCAAATGCCAACTGCCCTACAGAATATGCTGAATAAAGAAATGAGTGACCCAGGACTCTGAGGGCATTAGAATCTCAAGCTAATAAACACTTATTTTGAGGAAAGAACAGTCTTGGTCACTCAGTCCTGAGTTTTCCAAAAGATACCTTAGTCAATGTGGATCAGATGTTGAAAGTGAAAATAGTGTCCTGGAGACCTAAGGGCTCAGAGTTGGTCTGTCGTCTGAGCCTGGGCAAGTCCCTAACTCTGCCTGGCCTCAGTGTCCACAGCTTCCGAATTAAGACCATAATCATTGCCACAGATCTACAGGAAGGACACGTGGGAAAATAGTTGTGAGGAGCTTTGAAGATCACAGGTTCTTCAGGCTTACTGAGACACCTTACCCTGACCCCTCCATTTGTGTCCGTCTGTCAGACGTTAATCTGTGCTTCTGCCAGGTGCGGTGGCGCACGCCTGCAATCCCAGCAGCTCGGGAGGCCGAGGCAGGAGGATCACAAGTTGAAAGCCAACCTCAGCAACTTAGCAAGGCCCACACAACTCAGTGAGACCCCAACTCTAAATAAAATATAAAAAAGGGCCAGGGATGTGACTCAGTGGTTAAGTGCCCCAGATTCAATCCCTGGTACCCCCCCAAAAAACCAAACCAAACCAAAACAACAACAAAAAACAACCCCTCCCCCTCAAAAACTGCTTCTTTAAATTAAACCCAGCTTCCACGGTCCTGTGGCAACCGATCTCTCAATGTTCTCCACTCCCCTGCCTCCTCATTCTTGGTTCCATCCGCCATGTGTCTTGGACCTCAGCTTCCGCTCACAGCTGCCTTTCTCTGTGTTTCTTCTCCTTTAAAGCTAAGACTCTTGAAGCAGGAGTTCTCGCTCTCTGTCTCCGCCCTGCACCGCCACACTGGAACAACCCTGGCCATGGCCACCACCGAGTCACCCCAGCAGGCTCACGCCAGCTCTCATGAGCCAACAGGAGGCGCCTCTTCCCATCACCAAGTGCAGTGCCCTCACGTGGGTTCCTTAAAGTCCTCCACAGTGGGCGTGCTGACAGACAGCAATTGGCCACTGCTACAGCTCAGGGCCTCCCTCTCGCCTCAGGGCTGGTTGTGAGCCGCCTACCAGCACAGCACTGCCAACGGCCTTGTAGGTGCTGGGTGCAAAGGGCGCTTTCCAGACTTTCCTGACCTGAGACACCTGGTCACTCTGAGTGGCTCTCCATCTTGGCTTCTTCGCTGCCACTCCCCCAACTCTCTTCCGACTTCTCTGGCTTCCTCTCTGCCACAGTGTCATGTGTAGGTTTTTAGGTCACCGGTCTTTCACATAGTGGTATTATCTGGGATTCTGGCTTCTTTCTCAAATAATTGCGAAGGGGACATCTTGCATTCCCATAGTTTCAATAACTCTAAAACCAAAAAATGACCTTTGATCCCTTCCCAGCCTTCACTGCCCGTATCTAATCCAACATCCAATCCTGCTGATTTAATCTCCCACATCTCTCTCAAACCCTCTCCTTCTCTCCATCTTTACTACAACCACATCATCCAAGTCACTGTCCTTTCCCGCCTGGACCACTGTTGGCTTTCTAACTGCTCTCGTTCAGCACCTCCCTCCCTTCCCTGTTGGGAAAGGAACCAGGACTACATGCTGTTCAAGTGCTCACCACAGAGCTCCTTCTCCAGCCTCAGTGGCTTTCTGTTGCTGTTGGAGTTCAGTCCAGATCCTCAGCATGGCCTGGAAGGCCCTGTGTGCTAAGCCTCCTGCCCCCCAGTCTGACCTTAAATTCGTGCCTCGTGCATTCTGGCCATGACTGGCCTGCTGTGTACTGTGTTCACCAGAGGCAGACTTTGGAGTGTGTGGTTCCCTCTACCTAGAAACCCTGTCCAGATCTCAGTCCAAAAGTCACTTGAGGACGGTTTTCCTTGAGCTTCCAGACTAGGTCATATGCCCCCATCAGATGTCCCCATAGTACCATGCAGCTCTTATTTGTAGCACTTACGGTGATTTTAATTACTTAGCTTTTTCTGTGTTCTCCTCCAGATCACAAGCTCCAGGGACTATTGTTTTGCACCCCCTGTTGTATACCCAGTGCCTAATTCAAGTCTGTTTTGAATGAATGAAACACAACTTTCAAATCCATATTTCAAATCAGTCCCCTCTTCTGAATTTCCGTGCCCTGTATCTAATTGTCTGCTGGTGTCTTCCTGTTGCTCACACCCCAAACCTGGAGTCACCCTTCATTCCTCTCTCTTTTTTTTTTTAACTCCCTGGTACCTAAATCACCAGCAAAGTCTATCAAATCTGTCTTCAAAATACATCCAATGTCTTAGCAAGACACTCTGTGCTTCCCAGTGGAAGGCTATAACAACTAGAAAGTTGACTTGCTACTGCGGACACCGTGGACAACCTGATGTCCTTAAATCTAAATTGTGAAGGGAAAAAAAAACAGTCATGAGGATAAGCTATAGATTAAAAGAGAGACATGCCATCTAATTGCAGTGTGGGACCTTGGTTGGATTCTCATCCAAGTTATTAAGAAGTTTTAACTGATGGGATTTGATGATATCAATAAATGATTAATTTTTAAAGTGATTACCGTATAGTTAGGTTTAAAAAGTTTACTTTTGGCCAACTGCAGTGGTGCACACCTGTAAGTCAGCAGCTCAGGAGGCTGAGGCAGGAGGAGGGCAAGTTCGAGGCCAGCCTCAGCAACTTAGCGAGGCCCTAAGCAACTTGGCGAGACCCTGCCTCTAAATACAATATATAAAGGGCTGGGAATGTGGCTCAGTGGTTAAGTGCCCCGGGTTCATCCCTAGTACACACACAAAAGCTTACTATTTTAGAGTAAGCATACTGGCATGAATGACGGACTGGTCTGATGTCTAGGGCCTGCTTCAGAGTAACACAGCAGAGGGAGACGTAGGTGAGGCAGAGACGAGAGTGGCCCCTTACTACAGATGGCTGAAGTACCACGGCTGCCCTGCAATCTGCCACCCCTGCACTTCTGCACAGCTGTATTTTCCCCCATTAAAATATGAAAATTATGTACATCCAGAATGTGACCTGTTCTTCCTCTTTCCCATTCCCACCCTTGTCCAAGTCACAGCCTCCCCTGTTCCCCGACCTGCCTGCCTCCATCCTGGCCTTGCCCTGCAGTCCACCAACTACACTGCTACACCATAGTGAGCTCCTCAAACACACCGGGGCCTCCCTCTCTGCTCAAATCCTCAGGAGGCTTCTCACCTTGCTTAGACCTCGTGGAACCTCTCTCTGACCTGTCTCCTGCCATTCAGCCCCTCATCAGCTCCGAGTGCCTCTGGGCTATCAGGATAGAAGTTCAAACTGTCCTGTGAGCCTGTAAGCCTCCAGTGACATGACCTCAGCCTGCCTCTCCAGGGTCCCCAACCCAAACCCCAGGCTTTGGGAACAGCCTACATCCACCATGGCTCCTTGGTTCTAATCGCTAATCAGGTCACTAATCTCTAATCAGGTCAGCTTGGACCTGACCTCTCTGGTGAAGGACCAGCTCAATACCACTCCTCTAGCTCAGGGCTCTGCTTCCTAAGGATCTATTGCTTCCTCAATCATCCACTGGACTGAAGCTCCGTGAACACTCAGGCGACCTCTGCTATCTCTGTAGCCACAGCCTTGATAAAATGCCCAACACTCAAACTAAGCACATTTTGAATAAATGGATTTAAATTCTACACTAATGAGCATTGTTATATTTTAAAAATCTGTGTCCAAAAGTTTCTTATAACAGGAGGAAAACATTTACTCCTATAATTACTCAGAAATCACAAATTTTATATTTATTGAAAAAAGGAATTCTGATTTCACAGGAAAACATCAAAACAAATAGATGTCTTCAGTGTCACTGATGAAATAATAAAGATAACGATACTTCTGTTATGACCAGTTCTTCCATCCACTGTCCAAATTTTGAGTGTGTAGTTTTAAAAATTGCACACCGAGACATTTGCTTACTGGGTCAGAGGGTGTGAACTACAAAGGGGTGCTCTGTCTCCGGAAGGTCAATTAATAGGTGGAGGAGATCTGGGGAGGGAAAAGGCAAAGGCTTCTCAGATGTGGATGAAACTGAAGTAGACCTGTTGACTCTGCAGAGAAACATGGGAACGGGGAGCAGAGATGCATCAGCCAATCGGGGAAGAGCAAAGGACAGCAGCCGGAATAGGTACGAACGACATTGCCTGGCATGATTTATTTTTACGCTTTTAATTCTGGTACTTTTCTCAACTTTTACAAGTTCTTTCAATATTAAATCTGGTGTTTTGGTGGATAATGAAGTTAGTTTTAGCAGATAAGAGTTATCAAGGTTTTGGTGAGCTTGGTTTGTCTCGCCCTTTAAATACAAAATTGGTGCTATGGCCAGTCATTGGTAAGCCAGAAATCTGAGTCATCTTCCCTGTGTGGGTAATGGACTGTGCTGCCTGAGCCACTGAGACCGGCCATTAGACATTTGTGACTAATCGTATGCATTTGCAAGACGATTAGCGAAGGTCAGGAACACAGTTTGTGACAATGGAGCAGAGTTTTTCCTTCATGTGAAAAATTACTAGCTTATAATTGCATTGTATTATAATTTCACTCCATAGTTGTAAAAAGAAAAACAGTGTAAAAACTCTTAAAAACTGGTGTTATAAAACCAGGTACCATCCCTATAAAGAGAAGCCTGAGTCGGGAGACATGGAGCTTAGCGCTGCCTCCTTCAGCCTGCGGCCAATGGAATCACCACCCCTAAGGCTGCTCTGCTTTGTCCTGGCTCCTCACTCATGCTCACTCATGCTGCATTCGATTTACATTTAGCATTTTTCTCTAAGAAGTGGAAAGGTAACAAAAACTGGAGTCAGGAAGACCTGGGCTGGAGTCCTCACTCAGTCTGGCTGTGGGACCTTCTCAATGTCACTATAAAATGATGAGGACGGCTACTTCAGGGTGGGGTTGTTCATGAAAGAGCCCAGGTAAAGACACTTGCAGAATACCTCCAAGACAGCATTGCACTGACTATCACTGTAAGATCAGGCCTATTCAAAACACTCCATTATCAGAAGACTTTGATGTCTCTCATTCTGCTTTTTCTTTAAATGCCACAATCCATTTGAGACCTAAGGATGTAAATAGGGACCAAGAAATGTAAACAAGTACAGCCACAGAAATATACTGAATGAATAATCTGTGAGATAACGCTGTGACTCACACAGAAGAAACAGCTTCACAAAAGGATTAATATTGAAACATTTAAAAAGAGACTTAACGTAGGAATAAGCTATTTTAATCAAGCAAAAACAAATTTATATTCATTATTTCTAAAAATAAAATTAGACTTTTCCAACCCTTAACATCTGCATTTAATAATATCTTCTAACCAAAATACAGATGCTAAAACAGCAAATTACAATATATCTTGTACAGCATACAGTATGTTCACTGTTTACACTTACTTTAATTCTAGTTGGTCTTTATGAACTCAATGCATACTTAAACATCACTCATAATAAAATTTTCACAATTAACAAAAAATGTGACAAGGTTGTCTTAAAACGGCTCTGCTATAAATTGTATAGAATATACAGAATTACAAAGTCAAGTATTTTTTTTTATCAAAATATACACCCCTCCCTGAAACTAACACAAGCTATCAACATTTTAAACGAATAATACAATTATAGAAAATATTTGCAAAATTATTTTTTCATGTATAAATATTCTGCCATATTTACTTTGGTCTAGAATTATCAGCATACGAGTCCACTTAAAAAATATCCACGTGAGGGCTTCACTACATGTAATGATTTTATATTTATAGTTTTAAATCAAAATAACTAAAATACATAATTTATTGACTCATAATCCTAACTCAGATAAGACAAATCAGTGTATCACAGGGTTGCTTTTTCAGTATTCTAATTATCAATCTGAAAGTGATTTTCATAAGCCCTTTGTGACTATCTTCTTAACAAAACTTAAATGGATGGTGCAGGTATACATATATACAACATATAAAATAAACTTGAGTTCGCTTGCAAGTTCCCATTTTCCTCTACTATATAATACTGCATGTAAGTGAAAGTAGATGAACAAAAGATAAATGCAGATACAATATTGGGGTTACTTAACAGCAAACTACTACGGTATAAAAAGGTCAACTTCAATCATGTCCTTTTCTGGGTGTTGAAATGTTTCTCGCCCACAAAAATCCATACTAAGCCTTCTTCGTGGACACATCACACTTGTCAAGAGAAACTGGAGTCCTCTGAGCTACTTCTTCATGATGGTAACCTTCCAACCTCAGATCACCTTGGGTTTCCATCTGTCAATCCAATGGACAAGGGTGGCTGCTGGTTACCCTTGAACTCGGTTCTGAATTCTGCTCACAGTGGTGATCAAAGGGTAGGAATGTATTCTCTTTCCCTCTATTTTGGCAGTTTTAAAAGTAAGAATTGTTAAGTTTCAGCTTTCCAAAACCTAGTCCACATGACAGAATATCTTGTAGCGCAACCGGATTTTTGAGGGCAATGTTGACGGGACGGGTCAGTGTAAAAGAACGTTAGGGAACCCAGGTGGGCTTTTAGCAAGGGGCCTAGGTGCCTGCAGATATGAACATAAAGCTTCTGGATTTGGGGACAGATTTCTGAGTGATATAATTCAGGGGCAGAACTCTATATTCCACCTCCCCAACCCTCAAAAACAAGCTACTGTTTGAGGTGAGGAAGGCCTATCACCTCCTCTTGCCTGCGCAAGTCACTCATGGGCCTGGAGGTGGCCTGTTGTCCTTCCATTTTAGACCAGGATGGACTCGTGGGCTGCCTGATTTCCGAGAAGGCTAGTGATCACAGGGGCGAGGCTGTCACTTTCACTAGCACGTGTATGCCTTGCACTAAAGCTCCTGGACACTCCTTTAGTGGAGTGGGAAATGCCAGGTTTACTTGCACCCTTAAGTCTGTCTGGAACAGACCCTCACATCCACGGCCATGGCCTTGTGACGGCTGGAAGACTGCAGAGAGTTTCAGAAGAATTTGACCCTCTCTCGTTCTCTGAGGTGAGGCCATTGCAAAGTAAGGTACGGCACAGGTAATCACAGGTAAATTCTGGGAAGGCGTTCCCCCACAGATAAGGCATGACCTATGTTCTCTGTGACTCGAGTAGACCAGTTCTAGTAACAGCTCAGCCATACTTCTAGGGAACCGCACGACATTCCCTCTAAAAGCATATGCATGCTCTTAAGTCAGTTCTACTCATTTTCACACCAGTCCTCATTATTGGCAGATCTATTGCTCGTCAGAATTCTCTACAGGGGATATGGACAGTTCAAAGTTCTTGTGATTCATAAATGTATTTTACAAGGTCTATTTGCAGAAGTCGTTCTAGATAATGTTCCTCATTACACACGTATTTTCAGTTATATTGTTAAGTGTTTCATATGTACCCATTAATTTAAACACATTTTAAGAGTGCAGAAGCTGGATGGGAATAAATACTGTCAATAGCTCATTTACCATTTCACATATTTTGAAGATGCCATCTTCAGATCTGACCCTTATTTTCTCCAGTGATTAAAGACAGTTCAGTAGCCAGCTCTTATTAGCATTTACTATTAAGTTTTAAATTAGGCTAAAATTAAACTCCTCTTTCACTGGTAGAAATACCACAGCTAAGAACTTCATTAACTTTCACAAGATACTTGGGATGTTGGAGGATTCAGCTATTTTATTTTTGTGCACTTAATGAAGTTAATGCTAAAACTCAAAGTAGATATTAGGATCCTTTTTCTGGAGTTTTCACAAATGAGATTTTTTTTTTTTTTTTTTTTTTTTACATTTCACTCCTTCATGACTCTTATTATGTGAACAAAAACAAAATTCTGAACTTAAAAAAAAGAAAAACTAAACTAAAAAAAGAAATCCCCACCAACTTATCTTTCTGAAGATTTTTCTAACTACTGCCACTCAAAGGACATTTTCAACAATGGTTTGTGCATTATCCTTTTGATCACCGTCTTCTGAATCCATGAGATGTCGATTCTCTGAGGGACTTGCGTTTTCCTGGCTCACGTCCCCTGTTTTCTCCTGTTGACTTGGGTTTTTGAATAAGTGTTTCTTTTGGTGCATCCCCAGAGCAGCAGCTGTTTTGCAAATTTTGGGGCACTGGAAGCAAGCGAAACCTTTCCCATCGTGCTCCCGGATATGCCTCTGCTCGTGATTCCTTTTTGTGGAGAGATACAAAAAACTCTGGAAGCAGAACTGACAGCGGTAACGCTTTTCGCCGGTGTGGATTCTCTCGTGGATTTTGAGGGTCTCGTTCAATGTGAACGCCTTGTTGCAATACTGACAGATGAACTCCTTCACACCCAGGTGGATGCGTTCGTGTTTCTGTAAGTTCCCTTGCACCGAAAAGCAGCGTCCACAGGTCTTGCACTGGTACGGCTTCTCCCCAGTGTGGCATCTCATGTGCATTTTGAGCGTGGAAGGGCTCTGGAACTGCTTGGCACACAGCTCGCAGACGTAAGGCTTGGCAGTGAGATGCCGGTGGGGCCTTCCATTGCTTCCAGCCCCAGAGGCTTTGTCTCCATCGCAGAGTTCACACTGCAGCTTGGGCATCTCTTTGTTGTCTTCTTCCTCGAAGGCCTTGTCTGGAGGCGACTTCCCCACAGCACAGTCCAGTTCTGCTGGGAATTTACACCTGTTGCTCGGGCTCCTGCTGCCCCGTTCTTTCTTCCAGTTGACCTTCCTGAATTTTCTCAGCTGTCTGGATTTCTTTTTGGGTTTGTAGTTGTAGTAAGGGCGCCACGGCTTGTCCGTGGAATCCTGGTCGCTGGCATCATCGAACACTTCATTCAGCTCCACACACTCAGACTGGCAAAGCCCCAGCGGACTGTCTCTGTGGGGCTCTGGGTCACTCTCCTGTGGCAGCGCCTCCTCCTGCATTTCATACTTAGGTCTTCTCCCTCTTTTGTAAAACAATTTAGATCCTAGGATATGCCTTTTCACAATGGCTTCGTTCCCAATTTTCACTGTTATTTGGCAAAGGGGGGCAACGTTGCTATTTGTGGAGGTTCCAGGCAGAGCAGGTTTTGCAATGTAAGTTTCAATTTTACTGCTTTCTTCAGTGTTTGTGGTTTTGCTCAACGACCCTCCAGGATCAGCAGCATATTTTGATTCCTCTGGTATCTCTCCCCTGTTGTGCGGAACAGTTTTCTTTTTCTCCTTAATGCTTTTGGGTCTGCTTGCAGATCTGCCCACTTTATCCACCTCAGGCTTGCTGTCATCTTTCAGGGGCTGACTGACAGCTGGCTCTCCAAGGGCTCTGTGGTTGCTGCTGGTCATGGCCGCGACGGCGTTGCTGTGCATTATCACTGATGAAAACTGGCTACTGTGCACGATGACGGAGGGTGCGGAGCCACCGTAGCTGATCACAGAGGCTGGGTTCTCACTGCCATTGCTCAAAGATGGAACAGGTGCTTCCCCTCCCTGGGGGTCAGAACTGACCGCATTCTCAGTGGAAGAAACTGATACCTCAGCTGAATAAAAGTTATTGTCAACATCAATTTTCAACGTCTCCTCTCCCCATTTGGTGCCCTCCGCACTTTGTGCGTTGGCAGAACTGGGCCTGTCCCTACACCTGGATGTTTCCAAAGGGACGGCTGGACTGTTGGTCAAGGCATTCACGTTCTCTTGGAAATTCAGTGTAGGTAACTCAGAGCTGCGTGGATTCTGAACAACGTAGGTGCCAGGTGCCGACTCATTCATCTGACCATTTTCTCGAGCATTTTCATAGGAAGAATTTCGGTAGCTCTTATAAGGAGCTCTCTTGCACTTCATAGGCAGGAGCCTATAAAGTTTATACGGATAAACAGTAGGTTTCAAGCCTCCATTGGCTGTTTTTTTACTGATGGAAAGTCTATGATCTATAGCATGGAAAGACTTCTGATGGTTTTTTAGGATATAGTAAGTCATGAAAGTTTCAAGACAGAAAATGCACTGATACCGCCTTTCTCCGGTGTGCCAAATTTCGTGTCTTGTCCTATACTCAGCCAATGCAAACACCTTGTTGCAGTAATGGCAAGGGTACGTTCTTCTCCATGAGTGGACATTTGCGTGTCTCCGGAGGCTGGATAAAGTCACATAACTACGTTTGCACACGACACAACTGTAGAGCATTTGCCCATTAACAAATTTAACCATGTGGTCTGTGTCTGGCAAAGTACTTCCAGGACTGGAAAATTCACCCACCCGATTTTCAGACAGCAACGGCTCAGGCCCTGTGAAGGAACCTCCATTCTGTCCAATGGTGGGATAGTTCTCTAGAAAGCGTTGGTTGTCTCCAGGGGTGGGCACGTGGCTTGACCTCATACAGATCTGTTCGTGCCGATCCAGTCTGTTCAGGGTGGTGAACTGTTTGTTGCAATACTTGCACACTAAAGGCTCCTGTGTCGGCTTGTGCAGCTGCATGTGGGCACTGAGCAGAGTGCTGCTGTCGAAGGATTTGGAACAGCAGCTACAATTGTAAACGAGTGGTGGGACCTCTGCTGCTGGTGGCCCAGGAACGTCTGAAGACTGATTTTCATCTTCCCTGGAAAAATGGGTGTCACCTTCGTTGCTGGGAGATTTGGAACGGGGGAGGACTGCAGCCGGCTGGGGACTTCTCTCCTGGCTAACCTCTGGGGCAGACACGGGCGGGGGCGGTACATTTTCTGTGGCTGAATCGGAATCCTGGGGAATGGAGAGCGTCTTTGGCTTCCGGCAGGTCTTGGGCTTTGCGGCAGGGGCCTCGCAGTCGTCTTTACCTGCCTTGGCAGGTGAGCTGCCCTCGGGCTCGCGTGCAGGCTGGCTCCTGTAGGCCTCGGTGATGGACGAGACGGCGTACGAGTGCTCAGCCAGCGTGCGGACGGGCTCAGCCTCCTGGCAGACGTCGGTCCTCTCCAGGCCGAGGCCGGCTGTCCTCATGGAGTCGGAGACTTTCTTGAAACTGGCCCTCAAGTCCAGCGGAGAAAACATGTTATTACTATTTTCTGTCTCGATGATGGAAAAGGCATTGGTGATCCTGGGCCCGTTGGTGATGGCTGGCTCCTCGTGCCTTTTCTCATTTTTTTCTTCTTTGACCACTCCCTTTTCAGTGATGCAGAACACGTAGGGGCCTGGGGAGTTGGAGAAGTTGCGGTCTGTCAGATCTTCCAGGAACGAAATTCCCAGCTTCTTCCCCGCAGCGGCAAGATCGGTGACAGTTTCCTGCCTCTTGACAACGACCGTGGAGCTGTAGATATAATTAAGTATTTCTGTGAACACTTCGGCTTTGAGATCATCCAGCTCCAGGACGTGGCTGGAAATGCAGATTGTGTGGCTCCAAAAGATGTTTTTGAAATAAAGGCTTGAAGCGGCCAGGACATTGCTGTGGGCTTTGAACTTGGTATCTTCCACAATGATGGTGACATCACATAAAATGCCCCGAATGCGCTGCTCATTTAAGATGGAGAGCACCGTGTCACTGTGAAAGTCATCCTTGAGGTCCCTGGAAAGGGACATGACTGTCATCTGAAACAAGAGGAGAGAAATGGTCAGATCCCCTTCCCCAAGAGGCTGCTTTATTTCTAGATGCTTCACAGCTTCTGAGAAAAACATTTTTTTTTAAGGATGAAAATTCAGGTTTTTTTTTTTTTTTTTAAATCTCATTCTGACTTGCAGTCAATATTAGAGCTAAATCTTTCTCTCACCCCAGCCTGTTTCTCATACCATTGCTAATAGTTATCGTGGTTGGAAATCCTCCCAGGATGCTCTTTCCCCTTCCCCCTCCAAAGCTGTAACTGTGTAGACGTGTCCAAATTAGTGTGTGTGTGGGGCGGTGTTTGTTTTTCCAAATGCTAAGGGTCTCATTACCACTCAAGCATGTTGCACTGACACCCTCGAGCTGGGCAATGGCACAACCCTGCCACAGGCCTCCCCTCTGTTCTCAAAGACAGCCCTGATGATCTGACCTGGACATAATATGTGAAGCAGGAAAACAGCAATATAAAGAGAGTTTTCCCTAGCAAGTGGTTCCTAGCTGTATGTGAGGGTATTGCCTGCCTGAGAGCCAGCAAGAACTGAAGGAGCCATTCTAAGCTGTGGCTCTGACAGTACTCTGTGTAGTCACCACTGTCTGTGTGATGGCATCTGACCATCAGGGGCACCGACCCCTCTGTACCAGTGGCCCTGGTGCATTCCTTCTCTGATTTCCCCCTCATTATAGCCAAAGTAGACTGCAAAAAGAACTCTGTGAGTGACAGAAGAGAAATAAGAGAGAAAGAAATCACAAAACCAGGAAAAGCATATTCCTAAGTCTATGGTCATACGCCTCATGGCAGATTCCTAAATCAGAACAACTGAAAGGCACAGTGGCTCTTGTTCTCTGAGGATCCTGTCATTATCTTCCATTATATCTGTTTATTCCTTGTACACCTGTGTGTTCTCCCCCACCCCTCTCGGGGTGGGGATGGGTCTTGTTACTCTTTATGTAGATCCTACACCGTAAGCTGGCATGGCCAGAGCCTACTAAGTGACATTCTAGTGAGGGATGACCAAAGTGGCAGCTTTCACATTTACCCAAGAAAGAAACACGGAACATGGTGACCTGAAATGAAAGTAGTACCCTGACTACATGTTCTAGTACCTTTCATTAAAAAAAAGGGCTAACAGCAACTCGCTGTTTTCCCTACCTACTGTTAGATCATCTCTGCAATTAAAAATTTGAAGAAAGCCTCTGTCTGTGGGACATAGCGACCAGCCGCCCACCCAGGATGTGCCGTCTCCAGAAAGCCACAAAGCCTCATGATCTCTTCAACCACCAGTCGCAGTGTCTTCCTAGCACTGGAATATAGCATTTAGCTCGTGGCATTTATTCGGTTGGAAAGACCAGATGGCCACACAAAGAATCTCTTTACCTTTTTGTAAAGCGGCTATTATAAGCTGGGCCCATTATATTATTGAGCATTCTTTATACAAACATCATTTGATAAATTCTTGTATTGCAGTCAGCCACAGGAAAAAGGCACCTTTCTATCAACGAATTCTTCAATTCGGATAAGGAGAACAATATATGCACCACATTTCTCTTTTAATTCTGGCGACCAGGAAGCCTCAAGCTAACTTTCGTCATCAATTGTAGCCATTCTTAGCAGGGTTCTGGTGTGACTACTGTCTCACTTCCTTTATTTAACAATCGTTCTTCTCTTGTTTCCCCTGTGTTTAATTGAACTCTTCCGTGAGTCTTTTCTAGAAGTTTGGGTGTGATTGTTTCCACAAGTGAAAATGGAATTCAATGAAATGGAATCTCCAGGGCTTCCTCTGCATCCTGCAGGGAGAAAGGGTCCCCTGAACAGACTCGGACTCTGTCCTTCATGCAGTTACAGGGCAAAAGCGATCTTTGCTGATGTTTCTTTTGCCTTCCTTCCGTCTCTGCTCTGGGCCAACAGGATCTGCTTTCTCCACTGATTCAGTTATTCTCATCCTGTTTGGCTTCTCTGAAGCCTGCAGCTTATTTCAATTCTTTATCCAGTCTGTCTGGAAAGTCTCAGGTCTGATAAAATGCATGCTACATGATTCAAAAAGGTGGCTTCTCTCTTGGCTTAGATCTATCTGATGTCATCTATTTTATCTTTCTCATTCAAAAACGCTTCTTCCAAAGCACTCTGCAGTATTCTGAATCCCCATGAGGCTCTACTTCCATCTGGGTGACAGAGTCATCCCTCAGGATCCTGGGGGATTGATTCCAAGACCCTCTGCAGATACTGAGATCCATGGATGCTCAAGTCCTTTATAAAAAATGACATTAGGGCTGGGGATATAGCTCAGTTGGTAGAGTGCCTGCCTCGCAAGCACAAGGCCCTGGTTCAAACCCCAACACCACAAAAAAATAAATAAATAAATAAAAATAAAATAAAATAAAATAAAAAATGACATTAGTGTTTGCATATAACTTATGCAAATATAAGTTATATACTTTCAATCATGTCTGAATTATTTGCAACTAATAAAATGTGAATGTTATGTAAATAGTTACTATATTGTCTGGGGAACAGTAGCAAGAAAAAAATCTGCATATGTTCAGTACAGACATAATTATTTACCCAAATATTTTCAAGCTCTGGTTATTTGAATCCATGGGTGTGGAACCCACAGATATGGAGGGCCTACTGTTTAGTCTTCTAATCAGACCAATAAATACTGGTGGTATCTTAGCTCAGGTTTATTACACGCAAAGGTTTCGCGGTGTGGTGGCACTCGCCTGTAATCCCAGCAGCTCGGGAGGCTAAGGCAGGAGGACTGTGAGTTAAACGCAAGCCTCAGCAACTTAGCAAAGCCTTAAGCAACTCAGTGAAACCCTGCCTCTAAGTAAGATATAAAAAGGGGGCTAGGGAAGTACTCAGTGGTTAAGTGCCCCTGGGTCCAATCCCTATACCAAAACACAAAAACAGAAAACAAAAAAACCCACAGAGTCCCATTACTCCTGTGGAGTCCTCTGATTCCTCTCTTACATTTTCAGTTAGTGAAAGGCCAACTGTTAACAACAACACCTTTGTCATTTTTAGCACTAGAATGATGTATATAATAATAGGTATCATTATACATGTCATTTGAAAATCCTTATAACTTTACAAAATTCACATATGACATCTTCCAGGGGAATAGCTACCTTTGCATGGAAGAAATGCTTTTAAAATCATAGTTATTAGGCAGTACCTTGATTTGCCTTCTTAACACATGCAAAAAAAATTTTTTTCATTCTTAATCATTTTTTTCCAACAAATATGTTAACATTGAACATGGTCAGATATGGTGCTTGGAGACTGGAGGAGGGAGGGGAGTGAAGAAGCAAGTGTCTGTTCTCAAGGAGCTCGGAGCTGGGCTGAAAGAGAACTGTCAATTAACTGGATCCATGATGGTAGGCCTTGACAGGTGGTAAGTATAAAATGTTAAGAGACAGCCAGCCGCGGTGGCACATGCCCGAAATCCCAGTGTCTCAGGAGACTGAGACAGAACCTCAGCCATTTAGCAAGATCCTGTCTCAAAAAAAATGGAGACTTGGGGATGTAGCTCAGTAGTCAAGCTCACCTGGGTTCAATCCCCAGTACGAAAAAAAGACTGAGTTACAATTTATTTACAGGACCTTGGAACGCTGGCTTCAATGCATAAACAAACAAGGGTGCCGGAAGGAGGTTTGGAGCAGAAGGAACCCTATGGGAAAAACCAACAACAAAAAGTGATAGAAGGGCTGACTGCCCTTGGGGAGACAGCATGGACTGGGGGGCGGCTGGAGAGGGAGTGGGCCGCCCAGTCCCCATGTCCACAGCAACTGGGCACATGGCACCTTCTATGTGCCTGCTGAATGAGATGGGCTAGGAGGGGAAGAGTCAGACCAGACCAGATCATAAAGGGCTCGAGAGGAACCCCCATAGTAAATTTTATACTGTAGGTTGTAGGGAACCATTGAAAGTCAAAATCAATTTGAATTAAAAAATCAGACTGGCTACAGTGCGCTCAAAGGCTCAGAGGGAGGCACGCAAGGGTGGTCCATCCTATGGTCTGGGAGAGTCAGGAGACAGTTCTGGGAGTCAGGAGATGGTTCTGCTCCCTGGCTGAAGAAGTGGGCTGGGTGGGGTGATGGTGGTATCTGAACTCAAAATTCATTTTAATGTTTTCAAAAAATATTTATTGAACAACTGCTAAGTAGAAGGCATTCCTCCTTGGAAAAACTGCTTGCTGAATTCCTGCCACGTGCTTTCGGACAGCAGTTCCCAAACCTGGCTGGGCAATCAAACCACCTGACTGCTTTAACACAATGCAAATCTATAGATTCGGGCCTCACCTCTCCCTGCAGAGATCCCAGCACAGCTGGGGAGAGACCCTGGAATCCATATGTAATTCGAAGACTTTATTTTGTGAGTAACACATTCACGTGATCCCAAACTGAAAAGGTACAAGGAGTCAACATGAAAAGCCTCCTCACCTTCTCCAGTGGTACTGAATCAACCACCCAGAATCAAGGACTGACACTAAAACCCAGCTTCATAAGAAAATAAAAAAAACTGCCCTCAAGGGCTTGTGGAGTAGCTGGGGAAATAAGGTGTGTCCATGAACACAAAAAACAAAGGGAACGCTGGCTCAGGTGAGCAGGGAGAAGGTTATGGGCATTAGAGGAGCCAGGCTGGGGAAGGGGTGTGAGGCAGGCACTCCCCCGAGGATCCTGAGGGGTGGAATTCAGCCGTGTAGATATGGACAATGGGAGAAAAGAGCATTTCAAGCAGAAAGAGGAAGAGTCAGAATTTCGTGCCATCAACAAGTTTATAAACCCAGAAGCCCCTGCAGCAGCTTAAAACAAAGAATTCAAAAATCTGCAAATACAAATTGGAAAGGCAGTGAAACTTGCTGAAGAGGCAATGGAAACCTCTAACTCTCCGCCTCAATCACCACATTTTGTCACAAACGCTATCAGAGCATAGTTGGCCAGCTCTTAGGTGATCTCAGAAGGCGCTGCAGCTGAATGCATCCGAAGCAGAATGAAGACATGAGTTTGAAGTCTGTGGGCCAGTGGGGACATGGTGTAGGCGGTGGGCAAATCTGCTCCCCAAGGTTTTGTTTGACCTCCAGGTTTTCTGTTTCTTTTTTGTCCTTCCTCCCACCCCCACACTGGGGATTAAACCCAGGGTGTTGCACATGCCAGACTAGCACTCTACCACCGAGCCTCATCCCCAGCCTCCTACAGTTCTGGAAAGTTTAGCTAATGAACATTGAAAACCTCTAAGATTTGAGGTTTAATTTTAAAAATAAAACGTTCCTTCTTGAAAAACAGCAAGATGGGCAACACTGGGGTTATGGCCTGCCTGACACAGACTGGCGCCCAGCAGCTGGGCCCCTAAGCACACGCTGCCTGCCAGAGCACTCACACAAGTGGCATCTCTAAGGCACACCTCTGGCCTGGCCTCTGTTTGCCCGACTGATAAGAACAGGAAGTAAAACGGCACTGGACCTGCAGGCCTCGGCAGACATACCTTAGGGTCCTTCCTACCCAATGAAAACAGACCTGGAGCTCAAGGGAGTGGGCAGTCACGTTCACCCAAACCAGCACTTAGCTTAAACCAGCCTGCTCCACTGTTTCTTCATACTGAGAACTCAAGACAGAAGCCCGAGGAGCCAGTGGAAAGCCCACGGCAGATTTCAGAAAAAGAAATCTGTAATAAGAGAAATACATATACATATATATTTGGGACCACAGATTGAACCTAGGGGGGCTTCACCACTGAGTCACATCCCAAGGTCTTTTAATTTTTTTTTTTTAATTTATTTTGAGACAGCTCACTAAGTTGCTGAGACTGGTTTTGAACTTACAAGCATGCACCACCATGTCTGGCAAGATGAGAAATATTTTGCACGTAGCTTACTAAAATTTTTTGAAAAAGGCAATTTCTGTATACAATTACTTCACTATTCTTAATGGTATTACTGAGATGGAATAGATATGCACAAGAAAGGCTAATGAAAGTGTCCTAGATATAAAAATTTTGGTGAGCTCACAATACCAAAAAAACCAAACTGATTTATAATTAGATGCCATGGTCATCTGTCTTATGCTACTATCATCCTGAGTGAGTTAGTTTAGCCAGAACAGTTTTTAAAATATATTTTAAAATACACACACACATATGAATGTAGCCAAATATTATAATACATGTTGAATAAATATATATGAATACATGCTATAAATATATCTTATAATAAACACTGACCTATAAGTAGGATGAACATATAATTTGGCACCCAAAACGGGACACTTGAGAAAGAAGATACAAGTAATAACTATTCCAGGAAAAGAGGTAAACATTGGCATAGTATTCTAGGAAGTCAGAATGAATGGTCAGCCTGTATTGTAACATATATATAAATATGCATATATTTATATTTATATATATTTTAAAATTACTTATACATTGTTTTTCATTGTTGATGGACCTTTATTCATTTATTTATATGAGGTGCTGAGAATGGAACCCAGTGCCTCACACATGCTAGGCAAGTGCTCCACCACTGAGCTATAACCTGCCCTATAATATATATTTTTAATATAAATTTTGATATACATCTGCCTGTATTTCCATAAAATATACCTTATATAAGTGTAAAGTGCTTTAAAGAATTTTATAAATGCACGATAAGCATCCTTTATAATTGTGCTTTACACAAATGCCACTGGAAGGTCCAGCTAATCAGCATTTTTGGAGACTCCTGTCCCCTGCTGCTGAGTCTCCTGTCCCCTGCTGCTGAGTCTCCTGACATACCCCTGCCTTAATGAAGACTACAAATATGTGCAATGCAAGCATGGGCACCAAGTCACATACTTCTGATGATTAACACGACTTTGCCTCATTTGCTTTTTAGAGTCTCCTGCCTAAAAAAAGAATATAAATCTTTGTTCATGGTGAGATATTTGAACAGCACAGATGTGTGTGAAGGCAGAGGGCAGCAGCCCAGCTCCATCCTGGCCTCCCGGTTCCCCAAACCACAGCCCACGATGCACAGCACACGTGGCCCACGCTCTCTGTCGTCCTGGGCTCCTTTTCTCATTACTTCATAAGACCTGCACATTCCATCTGGATCAAGCTTTCAGAGAAAACTTGTCTCTCCTCGTGAGGTGTCCTTCTCTCTCCCCTGGCTGGCAATCTTGAGATGTCTTCCAACTGACACCTCCTCTGGGCAGCCTCCCTCCTCTGGGGTTTCTAGATCTTGGTCCACTCCATCGTCCAGCATATGGGATTGTTCATTTGCTAACCTGTGTCTTTCCCTATGAACTCCTTGAACACAGGGACAGGCTTACCTCGTTGTCCTGTCTACCGACAGGCACGTACATCCTTGGTGATGGTGAGAGAGTGCAGAGGAACTGGCTTCTCAGACCCAGGGCAGCAATGGCTTAAATTACACAATGGGCTTACGCACACCCTGATTTACAGCCTTAAAAAACAGACCTAAATGAACACAGATTCTACTACAGACACAGCGAAATGACTAGGAAAATAAAAATTAATAAGAATTATTTTTTTTTCCCCTAGTGTTCTTCTAATCTGGCAGTTCTTATGGTGTTTCACGGACCTCTATCTCCCAAGACCCTCCCTAGGTTTCTGAGATCAAAACTATTTCCACATGATACTAAGATATTATTTGCCTTTTTTTAAAAAAAAAAAAAAAAGGATGTTGAGATGTGCAGGAATGTATGAAAGCAATCAATGATGGGTAAAACTGCTGGCAACTGGCAGGCACCACGTCAGTCACACCCAATTGAAGGAGGAAGAATTATTCACTTTATTAAGTCTTGACCCTGGAGTAGATCTATGCATTTTAATTTTGGGGAAGGTAAACTGGGAGGTGCATGTGAAACACTTCTCATGCACACTCAAACACCATGATGGCTACACATCCGGGAAATTGGTGGCTCTTTGAATTGTGAGCTGCATTAGTCAATTGTTTTCATGCAATACCAGCTTTACTTGAAAGAAGGGCTGACAGAAAAACTATGTTAATGAGGTACATATTTGGTCAAACATTTAAAAAAATGGACTAAGACTACCTGTTACCCCAAGGATATTTTGTTACCAGTAATAACATTTGGTTTTAAAAGGAAAATTTTAAAATTAGAAACATTGTATTTACCACAAGCGCACTATGAGGCAGATGGTGATGTCAATGAATGTGACTTACTACGTGATGAAGCTGAAAGATCAAATGTAGGAGATCTGCCTAGCTCAGTGAACCAAAATTTTCCAATGACCAACGCATATTGTCACTAAAAAATCATGCATGGGCTAAACCATGTAACAGAAAATAGTAGATTTAAATATAACAGAACATTGAAAGGTCACTGAACATTAAAAGTTTCAGATTCTATGTTGCAACTAACTTAAGAAATGACCACTAAAAGTTTCAGATTCTATGTTGCAACTAACTTAAGAAAAGACCACTTGTCAAGTTTTGGTGTAGTATCAAAATATATCTACAACAGACTGAAAAGGCTATTTAAAAACTCCTTCTTTTCCAAATGTCTGCTTGTGAGGCTGAATTTTCTTTGCATACTTCAACTAACACAGCATGCTGTACTGCAACTGAGTGTAGGAACATGGAGACACCCCGCTATCTTTCTACTAAGCCAAACTTAAATATATTTATGAAAATATCAATACACTCTTTTCTATTATTTTTTTCATTTTAGAGGATAGTCATTTAAATAAAATGCTATTTTATCTTGTAATTGGTTTTACCAGTCATTTTTCATGAGTTAATAGTTTTAAATTCTCATTTAAAATTTTGAATATGATAAACACAGACAAAATGTAGATGAAGGAATGCTCTTTGGGTCCTCAATAGTGTCTATAAGGGGGCCCTGGGATCAATAAATTTGAGAATTGCTGTGCTAGCCAATAGAAAATGTTTATGATAGTTTTTAAATAATGTCTGCCACCAGAGAATTATTTTGCTCAATAAGATAAGTTGTACATAAACCTAAAAGGACTAAAGAGAAAGTGAATGAAAGTACAATAAAATACAAAGCAAAAATCCCCAGGAGATAGATGGGAGACCAAGGGACAGGGAAACAGATGGACATACCCACCGTCACACAGATACTCTGTACCTGTCATTGCTTTTCCAAGCTTGACGTGACTACTAATTATCTCTTGAATTTGAGCATGGCTTCAAAGCCAGGGGACAACAGGCCTGTCCACACTGTACTGAGGAGACCGTACTTGGATTCACAGGGCTCGGCCCATGATTCCGTCTGCACTATCTGTCTTTACTTGCGTCCTTGTTCTCCAAGCTCAAGAACCAGCTTATTCACAGTGATCTGTTTGCCCAAATGAATCTGTCCATTCACCTACTCAAAATCCACCCCACGCTGCGTCCAGAAGGCTGCTTTCAGGCCTTGGTTCACTCATTCTGGGGCTGGATTTGAAAACAAAGGAAGCAGTTCTTGGCAATGATCTGACCAGCTACTTCCCAGTACTTCCAGCACAATTAAACCTTCCTTCCAATTAGTTCAGGCAATTTTACTAAAATTTATGGAAATAAAAAAAATTAAAATGATATTTTCCACAAAAACTTTACGTATCTATTATACAGAGCTTTAAAGGCTTATTAATAAAAATCTGGCATATCTTTATTAGTAGATCATTAAAATACAAGAGGAGAGTGAAATAACTTTCCAGTGTACTTCCTTAGTGAGAAGTGGGAGTCACATGGCTACTCTCCAGGGCCAGACTGAACCCCATTTTTCTAAATCTTCTGATCAAAGGACAAGGCCAAGAGCCTTCTCGCCAGTACCCGGGCTGCTCAATTCCTAAGATAAATAATAAAACGAATCAACAGAACAACTTCCTCCTCTCTCTACTGCAAGCCGTTCTCTATAAAAAGAAACTTAGAAATAAACCCTAACTAAAAAAAGAACGCACTGTATTAGGATACTGACCTGCAGTCCTGCAAAAGTCAAACTCACAGTCCATATGGGGCCAGAGCGGAGCCTGTCCTGGCGTGGACTCTACTGCAAGGGTCTGCTAGTCCTGTGGGGGGTTTTCTCACAGAGGACATTTTGCTCGGGGAGCTGGCTGCAACGTCCCCCACGCATTCTGCAGTACATTCGCTCACAGTCATGTTGGGTGTCTACGTCAGCCCTCACGTGATGGGGTGTTAGAAACACATGCATCAGATCTCAAAAACAGATTACAAAACAGAAGCCCTTTATAGAGTTGAGCTGCGTCTAGGAAAAGGAAAATCCTCTTGCTTTTGTCTTCTAAATGGGGCCCGAAAGGGCACAGAAGAGCATGTATCAGGGTTTAATGCACGTAAGCCGTCAGAGTCAAGGAGGCACCGTGTGCCAGGGGAGGCGTGTGTTCTTAACTGCAACTCGGGCGGTTCCAAAGGCCGACATCCAGGGGCTGCGGAGTGCGCCACAGGGAGGGCCTGGGGGCGACCTTCCCCATTACCTGGAGAAGGTAAACGGCCGGTCTCCAGGCTTGTGCTTGCGTGCACACAGGCTGTGAGAACCGGTCCTGTGAGACTCGTCAATGATGCAATGGGCCACTTAAATATTTTAGGTGGCTTATTTGGAAAGATGAAAGGGGGAGAAGGTCCTGGACGCCTTTTCTTTTCATTTTGAAACTCAGCAGTGTTTAAGGGGAGCCTGAGCACCTTGGGTTCATCTCAGGATCAAGCTTGTCTGGACACCTGCTTGCTTAAAAACCTGGCAAACAGGCTCGGAGAAGGCGTCTCTGAGGCCCTCGTGGGCTGTGTCCTTGTTTCAACCAAATTCCACCGATAGGAATTCTGAATGTCATCGGGATGTCACAGGGACTGAGGACAGGGTTCCTGTCCCCTGAAACTTCTCACTGTAGTGGTGCCTTATCATTAACAGATTGGTTTCAAAGACCAAATATCATTTTCTTGGGAACCTCAAGGGCTGGCCCAGTTAACCCTACTTTTCTCTTGGCTACTGCCCTGGGGAAGGGCCGACGAAGCCTCTGGGCATTCTGGCTTCCGAACAAGAATGGACAGGTTCCCCTCAAACAGACAGCGTGCCACTGCCACTGCGGTGTCAAACAGCCTAAATGCACCCCCTCACTGCTCCCCTGACCCACCCCCAGCCCCTCTGCATGGACTCCTACAAAAAGTGGATCACACTTCACATGGGTCCTTCCTGGATGAACCAGAACCTGGGTAGAAAGAAGTGGATGAGGTAATGCACAAGAAAGGTAACAAGACCAGTACTTGGCACACAGTAGGAGTTTAATGTGTACTAGCTGTAAGCAGCTTGAGACTCAACTGTATGCACCCTGCAGCCCCCCTTTAAAGTAGTATGCAGGGTGGCTGACAAATGAGATCAAGTCAAGCCCTGCTAAAACCGCCCCCCAGCCTTAGATAAAATCCAGACTCCACTGTGGCCTAGAGGCTACTATGTCTGAGGCCTCTCCTGAAGTCCTTGGGCACGCATGCTGTGCTCAGGGGCTGATCCACTGACACAATCACTTTGCCCACGTGAGATGGATACAGCTTGTGTCTGAAGTAACTGATGTGCGTGTTGTGACTGGAGAAGGTGTGCAACTGCCATTTCCTTTCCTTGGGCTTGGTCTTGAAGAGCCTCCGATCCAATGCTCTGCAGGAGACAACTGCCCAGGTTTTCAGATTCATTTGTTCCCTTCCACCCTGATCTTTGTGCCCACTTTGCTTACTGCACCTGCCCAGTCCCTTCTGGGCTTAGGGCCTCTGAAACACACTGGCTTAGTACTGCCACGGCTGGCTCCCTCTGATGCTTCATGCATGGTTCCAACCGCACCTGGGGACATCCCTTCCTGCTACCTGCTCCCCCTTTCACCTGCCCTCCGATCATGATGTTTTTTCTTTCCTTTCGCTTACCTCAAATTGCAATACCAGAGTCCCCAGTTATCTACAAGAGAAATGCTCCAGAACCCTCGGTGGATGCCTGAAACTAAGGATAGAACCAAACCCCGTAGATGCTCTGTTTTCTCCAAGCATACACACCTATGATAAAATTTACTTTACCAATTAGGAATAATAGTCAGGGATTAACAATAATAACAATTAAATAATAAACTGTAATCAAAGTTCATTTAAAACATGAATTATTTCTGAAATTATCCATATAGTTGACCCTGGGTCACTGAAAAGGTGAAGAGTGAAACTTTGGATAAAGGGCGATTACTGTATCTGCCTGCTTGTTTCCTGTCCACTCTGCCTGCCAGGAAGTAAGTTCCAGAAGGGACAGGACCTTAATTATCCTGTTCACTACTCACAGCTACATCTCCAGGTCACGGCACACAGTAGGCATACAAAATGGAAATATCACTACATACTGAAGAATTAAATGAATTAACAGAGTCAATGCTCAATTTTGGAAGCTGATATTATTAATGTGTAGAAACTGAGCCCAGAGAAGTGACTTGCTTACACGAGGGTGTGTAATTCGACGGGGGAGCAGGGTTCAGCTACTGTACTCTGAATCCTAATGTGCACCTGCACACAGTGCACACCGAGTCAGAGCAGGTGACCTGCTCTAAACAGAACAACAGGGCCCAGCACTGAGTCCAAACTGCAGGCTTATTATGTAGGCTCACCCCCAAGGAGGTTTCAAGCAGGAACACACCTATGCTGGGACTTAAGAGGTAGGCCATCAGGTACAGCCAGCCTGAGTCATGGCACATGCTGGAAAATCACTGAAAGATACTGAAGAATGTATCGTCAGTACGTTCTTCGTACTGAAGAACAAAGGGGAGGACCCCAAGAAGAGGAGCCAAGATTCAGAGTTAAGGTGAGCAGCCCCTATCATTGCAGCAGTTCCCAGGACAATCTGGACACTGCTGGATGGTCGTCTTAGGCCTGGAGTCCTTCGTGGCTGGTCAGATGGACAACAGCCATACAGCAGGCGTCCTCCAGGTGCTGTATGGTATGCAGTCAGTCATGAGGTCTGTCCCACAGCCCAGAAAACATCCACACAGTCAGGATGGGCTGGTCTAAAGTGCACACATGAGGAAGGGGAGCTGTGTGCCTCCCTCCCCCACAGCAGTAGGTAGGTTCATCCTCTCGTTAAGGACGTTGGTACAGGTTCAGGGTAAAGAGGCTTGAGCTGGGGACCAGCGAGCCAGGGTACGTGGGGAGGAGGCTCTTCTGGTCAGTAGGGAGCAGGGACACGGTCGGAGGCTGGTTGGAACCCTACATCCAGATCCCAGGGTCCCTGTGAAGGTTTATAGAATCCCCTGTGATTCGACCTCACTTCCTGCCACCCTAAGCCACACGAGGCCTCTCTCTGTTCCTTGAATGGTCAAGGTCCTTCCCATCTCAGGCCCTCTGTGTGGGCAGCAGCCCATCCTGGCCTCCACCAGACCCTTGTTAAGTCCTCTGTTACATACTCACTTTTTTTCCAGTACTTATTATGACTGTCATTAAAAATCACTTGCCAAACATGTGCCTCACCACAGAGTAAAGCTCTTCTGACGGCTGAGACTGTTTACCACGTTTCCCCAGCAATCGGCTCCGACGCTGCTATGTAAGAGGCGCTGATAAACATTCCCAAGATGAATGCAGAACCAGAAAGCACCCCACCATGCATGAGCTTTACCGAAGCACCACACCTGGCACACTAGCAAGCTTGTAGGACTCAGCGTTAGGTCAACGTGACTGCCCCGCTAGTTCCAACCATGCCATGAGAGGGGTGGGGAGACACTGTATCAATAAAATCAAGAAAGCTATCCGGACATGGGAAAGGGGAAAACAAAAACACCAGATGAAAACCAAATCAACAATGGTGGCCCAGAGCTGAGCTGCTTGAGATCTCACTGCCCAGACAAGTGGGACATTGACACAGCTTCAAAACCCAGAAGAATCACGTACTGTCACCGCTTTGGCTCAAATGAGGAACGGAATGGTCCTTCAAATTCTCCTGAGACATTTTGCTCAAAATCCAGGGGTGGTGTCTTTGTTTTGGGGACTTGGACTGAATTGGCAACAACTTTTTAAAAATTAACTTTCTTAAATACTAAAAATGGAAAGTTGGCAGCACACTTGTGCAGGGTCAGGCCTCGATGGTGTGGGGAGGACTTCGTGCTCACGTGACAGCCTCCCTTCAGACACTTCCTGCTCCTGTAACCACATGTAAATTCCTCCTGGCCTCGCTCCCTCCTTGCCTGGCCTCCTCTCCTGAGAGGCAGATCTGGAGATGGTGCTGGGCCTGAGGTCTGCTTTTGGGTTATGGGACTATGGTTCTCCAATAAAGGACCCACGCAGAAAACTTGCGAGCTCTCTTCTCCTATCAGGCAACCAGGAGCGAGACAGAAAGCACGTGGTGACGGGCGCTTCCCCGGTGGTGCTCAGCACAAGTGTGCACGCCAGACTCACAGCGCAGCCTCAGGAAGGATTTGGAACAAGTGACAGCAGACGCTGAATCCGTTTGGGGAGGTGGGTCCGGGCAGGTGTGCTTTGGCTTTCTGCTGTGTGCTTTACGTCCTGCTGAAAACTCCTGAGATGTGCAGTGCCCACTGGTGGCCGGTGACTTCTGACTGCACTGTGAAGAATCGGGTTACTCTGTCTCCTGCTTACGTTGGAGCCCCTCTGGGTAGTTCTTCCAAAAGTCACTTTAAATATCATCCACATCCCTCCATAAATGCGTCAAGGTCCCCACGTCAACTTACTCTTTGGCAGGAGGAAGATCGTGCAGGCACGATGGCCGTGCTCTGTACCCCAGTACGTAATGGGCACGTCTGTGTACCCGGCACTGCTGGGTACACCAATCCAGTGCACCCATTCAGGCCTCACAGCCTAATTTTACAGATAATAAAACAGATTCAGAGCGGCTGCGGACCTTGGTCAAGATGGTTTAGCCAGCAAGCTGCAGACTGTGATTCAAGCTCAAGAGCACCAAGACAGAATAAAGAACTTGGCGCTTCCACTTCTGACCTGCAACCCCTGCCAGAGGGGGACCATTTCTCTAAAATGTTCAGGCATGCCACATGTGCTACCAGGGGGTCCTGGGGTGAACATTTAAGGGCAGTTCAGTGTTTTCCAGAAAATTCTACTTTTAATTCATATTCTTATAAATTTCAACATAACGTAATGTATGCTGTTCACATATATTAATTACTTTAATTTTGATCTACTTTCTATTTCAAGACAATATTTATTAAAAGTCTCCCTCCACCATTTCTTGAGTGACATATGGTAATGGCATCGGGGGCTGCCCATTAGACTACCGCTATCAACCAGGACAAGGGAGAGACCCCCAAACACTGTACTAGTCCTTTCCTATAACAGGGCTCTAGGTGAGGACAGCAGAGGATAAGGCAGATGGTGTCCAGTCTAGATCGGAGGCAAGAGCCTGGTTCTTGGTGTCAGTGGCCCTGATTCCATCAAGACTGGGGCAAGTTTCTTAAACTCTTTGCACCTCATCTGCCAAATGGAGCTCCCAACAGCAGCTACTAGGGTTACCATGAGGACTACACGGTAGGACCTATAAGTGTTCAGCAGTACATGGCACAAAATTGGGCTCCATAAGCATTAGCTATTCTATTACTATTAGTATCAATAAATGATTATCATTATTAATCGCAAATGTAAGAGCAAGTACTAGCTAAGTCTTGGCTCCCCAAATCAGAGAATGTGAAATTCCTCAATGGCAAGGACAAAGGTCATATTTCACGCTGTGCTCAGAGTTCCAGCGACCCTGCAGGTCGCCTGATGGCCCACAGTGCCCACCAACTGATCATTCCTCCTTAAGGTGCAGCAGCTACACCTCAGCCTGAGCCACGGCACATGGGGCGTCTACTCACAAAAACCATCTAAATGGTTTTCTTTTCTTTCATTAGTGGCACTGCTGACATTTCTCCTGAGCCTGTGGGAAGAGGCATTGATGATCTAAATAAAGATCTTAAAGGTGACTACTTATTAGCTGTTCAGGTAAAAAGCACGCTAAGGAGGGGGCCAAAATAATCTGTTTAAAACACATACTTAGATGGCCAATAAATTTCCGTTACGTGTGCTTTTCCTCTTAAGTCAGAAGGTCACCTGCATTTCGCTATAAATTGACAAGTATAAACGAAGTGGGGGTGTCACCTGTTTGCTGGGCCATCTGCCTGTTGAGGGTGGTGACATTCTTTTCCCTTCCCCTGCACTCTGCCTCCTCACCTCTCTGGTCTGTTTACAGACTCTGGGCAGACCACACCTGCTCCTTCCTTTGCACGCAAAGGGGATCTTTGGCATGCAAAGTCCTAGCTCTTACTCTAAAGTAGTAACCTAAGAACATATCTGTTGGTTACGATTTATTTTAGGGAGATTTTTATGGTTCTTTTTTTGTTTGTTTTGTTTTGTTTGGTACTGGGGATTGAACTCAGGGACACTCGACCACTGAGTCACATCCCCAGCCCTGTTTTGTATTTTATGTAGAGTCAGGGTCTCACTGAGTTGCTTGGCACCTTGCTTTTACTGAAGCTGGCTTTGAATTCACTATCCTTCTGCCTCAGCCTCCTGAGCTGCTGGGATTACAGGCATGTGCCACCATGCCTGGCCCTGGTTTGGGTTTTTTGATTTCAGACTTCTTTAAATCTCCATGAATTCGTTACTATTTTGTCCAGTAAGAAAAAGAAAATTTTAGGTTCACTTTGGGGTGCAGCATGTTAATGTGGTTTATTCTAGTCTGTGATTCAAACTTGCATCAAAGTCCTTGATTAAAATGACTGGCAACTGTCAGACTAGTCAACAGTTTCAAGCTCTCGTCTCCCCTGCTCTCCCAGGCCACCTTTTTTCTCCCTGTGCAGCTGGTAATCTTTGTTCCCTGAGGGTAAAACAAAGCTTTTGCTTATAGTGCCTAGACTCATGTTCCAGTTCTGCTAATACACCAGCTGTATGAACTTGGATAAGTCCATTAACATTCTAGACTTATTATTTTTTTAAATCTATAAAGTAGATATGGCAGTGCAACCTCATTCTTAATGAGGATTAAGTGAGATAATACAGAAAAAATGTAAAATTTCATTCTATTGCTCTTTTTCACCTTGATCATTTTGGATAAAAATTCTAGAAAAATAAGAGAATGATAACTACAACTCCTTCCTCCAGCTCATCTTACAGTGAAGCTAGTCACCAGTCTAATGCTTGATGGTTGAAAGGGTAAGTTTGTAAGTGGGGATTTCCCTGAAGCTGATGAGTGGCCTGCGGAGTCCCAGCCTCTGAGGGCCTCCAGGAAGTCCGGGCACAATGAGCTCTGGTGGGCTGCGAGGCTCAGGTCAGACTGACCCCAAAAGAAGGGAAACAAGCTAAAAAGTACTCAGGAAAGGTAAGAGGAAGAACAAATATTTAGCAAAATTGGGGACTATCAGTAATACAGGCAGAATTCCTATTTTTTTTTTTTTTGGTACTGGGGATTGAACCCAGGGCACTCAACCACTGAGCCACGTCCCCAGCCCTATTTTGTATTTTATTTAGAGACAGGGTCTCACTGAGTTGCTTAGGGCCTCGCTAAGTTGCTGAGGCTGGCTTTGAACTCGCAATCCTCCTGCCTCAGCCTCCCAAGTGCTGGGATTACAGGCATGCGCCACCACACCCGGAGCAGAATTCCTATTTTAAGGCCTTGGGAGAATGTGTTCATATTTTTTAGGGCTGGGGATATAACTCAGTTGCTAGAGTGCTTGCCTCACAAGTACAAGGCCCTGGGTTCAATCCCCACCGCAAAAAAAAAAAAAAAAAAAAACCCACAAAAAAACCCCCCCAAAAAACGACAAAAGTATTTTTCGGTACAGTGATGAACTTAGAACACTTTCAAAGAACAGGTACATGCATTACAATGTAACATTATGATATAGTCTATAACTACATATTAATGATACAAAATTAGTGACTCTTCTGTTCCAGAGAGCCCTGCTTACCCACTGCCGAGATCATACCCTGCACTCCTTCCCTGAAGACTAACCAGAGAAAAGGATGAGCTTTGGGCAGCCAGAGAGGAGCTTCTACCCCTGGAGGGGCTTCTATAGGCCTACATGTTGGCCCTTCCCACCTAGGCAAAGGGACTGAGCCAGGTTGCCAAGACCTAGATTGGAGTTTTCTCCAGATTTTCACACCAAGGCAGCCAGCTTCCATCAGAATGTTTAGGAGACCGGCTGGGAGTGCTCCGTGCTCTTCATACTTCATTCCTTCCCATCCTCACCTGGTGGGGAGGGGACTTTTATGCACAATAAGGTGAGTGACTCAGTGACTCAGTACCAGCAAGGAGAGGAGGCAGGGCAGAGGGAGTCTGGGGTTGGAGAGGTGGGGCTAGACGTGGGATGCAGGGGGAGGGCAAGATGGAAGGGGCTTGGTTCCCCCCAGGGGGCTGTGTACCAATGCATCCCTAGCAAACAGCTCCCTGTGCGCTGCACAACTCCTGGGAAGTCCTGGTGCTTTCTGAGTTGCTGACCATCCATTTCTGTACTTCTAGGTGTCTTGGGTTTAAGAAGAGAGTTAGAGTCATTGATGTCACTCCCCTAGCTCTGAGAGCAGGCAAGCTCTCTTAAAAATATGATTCCTGTCCTAGTGGCAGCTGTTTCAGGTTGCGTTTGGGAGTTCCTTCACAGTTGGTAACCACAGCCCATTCCCACTCCATGTCCACAAGATGGTGCTGAATACACACACATACACACACACACACACACACACACAAGCTCTGTCCTCAAAACAGTGGAGCAGATGAGCAAGCACTGCTTTACTGTGGACTGACGACCTTGGGGTGTTTTAGATGACAAGAAGCAAAGAGCGCCCGTGTTGGGTGGAGTGTACACTCGAATCATTCTGCAGGTGCCACTCGTGGATTTCAGAGGCTGTTCAGATCAGGGATGAGACCACCCCCATGGCGTGGGACTCTCCTCCTGAGATGTCTTGCTTGGTGGTGACAGGGCCCTCTGCTATCCAAGCCCTTTGAGGGCTCACCCATCATGTTCTTTTCCTGGGTTCCAATTCCTTCAGCAACTCCCCTGCATATTTTATAGAGAAGCTGAAGATCACATGGAGTCACCCAAACAGGTGTCCAGACTTCCAATTCTCTGAGCCTTACCACAACATGCTCCTCACACGGCAGATGCTGGGCCCCCACTTACTGAATGTGACCTTGGGACATACCCGACCTCACTAAGCCTCAGTCTCCTCTATAAAAGGAAGCTAATCGTTGGGAGGATTAAATAAAGGCAGATGAGTACTCGGTAAATGCACGGCGAATAGTAGGTGTTCTGTTATTCATTTTATTTTTAATATACAAACTTTTTGCAGGGGTGCAGGGCATGAGCCTCTCACTTCTTGTTTTCTGCCTCCCCCTTTGACTTCCAAACTTCTGGGACTGATTTTTTTTAAGTGAAACTCAAAACTTCCTTTGTTTATTCTCATTAAATTGAATTGTGTTCATTGGGGTCCATTCTTTCCCCGCCTATTGAAATATTTCAGAATGTTGGTTCTATCATAAAATACACCTACTGATCCCTTAAATGTGCTGACACTGAGCCCTGCTCCAGATTAGGAGGGTAGCACCTGTGACCAAAAGGCAGGACTGAAGCTGAATGTGACGGTCCTTCTCACCCACCCGAATCAGCCTTCAAGATCAGTCCTGCTGTGCTGATGCCTACTTAGGAAATACTCTTCAATCTGCTAGAATAAAAGAGATAAAGTCTTAGCATCCTCTTGAAAGGAGGAGCCTGAACCCGAGGCACAGAGTCAGAATGTGACCCAGAGGTGCAGCTCTGGCCATGGTAACGCACCAATACCTTTAGAATGGAGATGCTGGGACCACAGGTAAGTGACTTTGAGGTCAGACCAGAAAGCTTCAGAGCTGCTAGGGTCAGTTGTTGGCAACAACCTAAGAGCAAAAGAACAAGAAGCCACGCTTCCAGGGGCTGATCCATGGCCTCTGGGTTGGTCTCTGGTTGCAGGTGACTCAATACACAACCCTAAACAGTTACATTGTCTCTGCTCCATCGTTTCAATAAACACAGTTTGACTAACTTTTTAACCATTCTGTTCCATTCCCCCTTTCTCCTGAGCAGCTCAACCTATTTGTTTTGCTCGGGCTCACATCCCAGCATCCCTGTGCCCCGCCCTGCCATGGAATTCACACAGCCTGCCATTGTTTCTGCGCCCATATCCGCTTACCCAGCAGAACACCACCTTCCCATCCTGGATCCTCCCAGAGGCCAACTTTCTGGACCCAGACAAAACAAAGAGAAAGCACTCGGCCCTTATTCCTGTTTAGTCCTGTACCACTGACAAATCACCTTCACACACGCCACCTTGCTCTCTTCTCATGACACCCTGGAGGGCTGTGAGATAATATTTCCATTCCAAAGAGGAGACACTGCGTCTCAGAAAAACTGAGCCAAAGTCCCAGCCCCACACAGTCAGCAATCGGCAAAGCTGGGTTTGTTACCCTGATCTTGTGACTTAGGGCTTGAAATCAATCATTAACATCCTTAAAAGAAAGACTGTGTCTATGTCATCTAAATGTTAATAAACATGAACTACCATCTCATCTATTGATCGGCATATTTAATACCTATTCTTGTTTGTGCCAAATTCTGAGTAAAATGTGTATTTACTACTGAAAGAAGTAGACGTTACTCGCTATATTAACTAATAAAGCAGCGTTTCCTGGTCAGCACACGTCCTGTTACCATGCTGCTGACCGGATGACAGCTTTTGCAGTCTGCTTCGTGTCTCTTGTCGTCTTGCATTACCTGATCACACGGCATTTTGTTTAATTTATTCTGAAAAATGGGAGTAATCGCTGGGAGGTTTCCTGTGATAAATAAAGCAATGAATAGAGAGACCTCAGCCAGCAACTCTTCCGTGAATGCGGTCACATATTACTATCAGTAATCCATTTCAATATGCTCATTAAAATCAAATTGCGCTGTTGGCGGAATCAGTTCAGAGAAACCAACTACTTCCTGCCCGTCTCAGCCACCTTCTGGAGCCCACAGCCCAGTGAGGAGGCAGCCGCAGACACTCCTATATGAGGATCACCGTGCTACACTGAGGCTGCATCCAGGGCTGTGGATGGGGCAGCCTAAAACCAAATTTTTAAAAAATACATTTTTAGTTATAGATGGACACAATACCTTTGTTTTATTTATTTATTTTTCTGTGGTGCTGAGCCTTGAACCCAGTGCCTCACACGTGCTAGACAAGTGCTCTACCACTGAGCCACAACCCTAGGCCCCTAAAACCAAATTTGGGTAAGGAAAGTTGAGGAATGGGAGCAGGGTGGTCTTGAGGGACAGGGAGCATGTCCTTGGAATCCAGGAGGAAAAAGGCATTTTGTTCTAGGCAGAGGTCCGTGCCAGGCAAAGAAACCTAAAAGAGAATGGAACACCTAGGGAAGGCCCAAGAGGTGGGGCGGCTGCTGCACAGGGAGGGTGCAGGGGCTGCCTGGAGGCGAGGAGGGAGACGCCAGGATGCTGGTCAGGAAGAGAGTCAAACCTCAAGTTGAGCTGGATGACCTACCCTGGGGCCCCCTCAGTTCTCAGCCCCTAACTGCATGCTGGAATCACCTATCGATGCTTAGCACCGAAGCTAAAGGCCGCAGCTCAAGATGCTGATTCATTTGCTCTTAGGTGGGACCTGGATATCGAGATATTCATAAAACCTCCAGGTGACTCTGATGTCTATCAAGGACAATGGTAAGATGCTTAAAAGATTTGAAAAATGAATGATTGTGACAAAGTTGCAGCAGTTTGGTGAGAAGGACGTCTGTGGGGGTTCTGGAAAGAAGGCAAGAAGACAGGCAGGGAGAGAAGAGAGAAGGAAGATCTGAAAGCCATTTGGATGGCAGAGCCAACCAACTGCAAATTGGAGGGGAGTGAGGGATGGTGGCTGGCTAGCCAGATCTGTGGCCTAGATGCACCATTAACTGGGAGGGAACCCAGATCAAAGAGCGGGTTTGGGAGGAGGGTAATGAAGTCTGTGCTCCCCGAAGTGGACTTCATAGCTGAGAGGGAAGCAGTGTACTGACAGAGGTGGTGGCTGTACACCTGAGTGTGGGTTTTGTGCAGAAAAAAAGAACTACATGAAAATAAAAGAAATGGGCCAAAGATGGAGCTACAAGAACTGGGGGTGGACATACCAGAATCCTGGAATTATTACCACTTTCATTTCTTGATACTTCTCTAGACTGTCTGAATCAGCACAGCCAGGATTAAGGCCCCAGAATCTGAATTTTTAATAAGCTTCCAGGTGCTTGTGGATGGAGGCTAGGTTTGGACATTGGGCTCATTTCCTATGGGTGCTATAACAAATGACCACAAACTTGGTGACTTAAAACAACAGTAATTTATTAGGTCACAATACCAGAGGCCAGAAGTCCAAATTCAGGTGTCAGAAGGGCCATGCTTTCTCTGAAGACTGTGGGATGGGGGTGGGTATAGAAGGGAGGATCCTTTTTTGCTTCTTCGAGATTCTGATGGTTCATCTTTCCTCAGCTGATAGCAGCCTAACTTCAATCTCTGCCTTTGTCTTCACATGGCCACCTCCTCTCTATGGGCTTCTCCTCTGTGTCTCTCTTAAGGACACTTGTCATTGGATTTAGGGTTTGCTGGCTAATCCAGGGTGATCTCATCTCAAGATCCTTAATTACATCTGCAAATACCTTTTTTTTTCCCCCCAAAGAAGGTCATACTCATGGGTTCTAGGTTCTAGGACATATCTTTTGGTGTCCGCCACCCATCCCACTACAGGTATCACGGCAATAACGCATGTGGATAAATGGAGAGGGGGTGTGGATCCAGAGCTCCAAGCTAAATTCCCTGACAAGGGCAGGAAAAGAGGAGGAAAAGAGGAAGACAGGACCACTTCAAGGATTGCTCAGATACATGCTGCCCTTCCTCCCAAGCCTGCTCTGCCTAAGGGACTCTAGGCCACTACCTGAAAATATGTGAAATGTGGAATGGAAGAAAAACCATAAATTAACAAGAACAACAAAAAAACTAGACAGACTATGTTATCCACAAGATGTGGGCAAGAACTTTGAACCGAAAGGGCTTTCAGTTCATTTTCTAAACTGGATTAATTTGAAATGAAGCCAGAATTTCCTAAGATACCATGGCCCTTACCCTTGGCCACCGGACTGCTCAGTCTGGACAAGAAATCACCTTGGTAGAATGGATTACTTCTGTCCTTCAAAATGTTTCTTAGGCCAGGTGTGGTGGTGCACACCTGAAATCCCAGTGATTCAGGAGGCTGAGGCAAGATTGCAAGTTCAAGGCCAGCCTGGGCAATGTAGCAGAACTCTCCCCCGCAAAAAAAGGGCTGGGGGTGCTGTTGACTCAGTGGTAAAAATAGCCCTGACTCCAATCTCTAGTACCAAAAAAGAAAAAAAAAAAGTTTCCTTAGGAGCAGGGACTACTGTTGGTTACTAACACTGAAGAAGTTCAGCTATACCTCGTCACCTGCCAGGGTCCCATACACTTGCACTGAGAATAAATCACCCACAGTTTCACACCAATACATGATTCGCCACTACAGTCCTACATGATAACTATTTGTGACAGTGCCCTGACACAGAAAAGTTTTCTGTCCCCTCAGATGGGAATTTCCCTTCACAACAGTCACAATAGTCTTCAGAATCAGAGTCTTACTTGCGGTCAAAGTCACCCTGTCTTACATTCCCATGGCAGAACTCAAAGGCAAAACCCCCAGCCAAACACCTCCGAGCTGGCAAGTTGGCACTCACATATAAGCCAGCCTCTGCAGAGGTCAGTCTGGTTCCCCGGGGTGCCCGCAGCAGCATTCTCCACGCACTGAGTGTGTGAAGGGATCTCACAGCATCTTCCAAGCCAGGGGTTCAGCATTTAGAATGGGCTCCCAAGTTAAGCCCTGCCTCTAGTCCAAGGACCACACTCTGAGTAGCAAACATCAGGACTCCGCCGCAGGCTGTCTGATGGCTTTTTATTTGTCAATTAGTCCTGGAACAGACCCCTAGAATGACTCTACATCTTGGCCCTGCTCTGGCCACCCCACATGGCATAAACCCCACCACCTCACTTGCAATGCAGAAACTCGTCTTTGTTTACTGCCCGAGTTCCAAGAGAAGCCTAACTCCTGTAATAGAAGTGGGTGAAGTAAATAGGACAGACGCTAGAAAGGATCTGTGTGTGTGGTCCGGTTCACCTATGTCAGGTAGAGATGCTGAGGTCCACCTGACCAAGTGGCTCACTGACGGAGTTTAAGGGAACCAAGTTTCCTTGCCTCTGGTGAAATGATCACAGAGGCAATGGAGATGCTGATGCCTTGGAAGGCGAAAGCTAACATTCACTGAGCACTTTCTACATGCTGGGCCCTGGGCTGGGGCCATACCGGCCTTACTATTCAGCACCAAAAGAGAAATGAAAGTGGTTAAAAGATGTTTAGGAACAAGGAAAAGCACTGACTCCAGGGTGTGCAGAAGGTCAAGTGAGTGTCCATGGGGCAGGATGGGGCAATTCTCACACTTAGGAAGCTGCTAACTATTTGATACTTCAGAAAACACCCTGAGACAGAATAGGTCAACACCATAGACCAGATCCATCGGGACATGCCTGCTGTCCTCTGCTGTCACCCATCTCCTGGTGCCGTCCAGGTTGACTTCTGCAGGTCGGGTTCCCTTCTGCTGCCTTGGAAGTGACATGCCCAGATAAGGAGGAGATTCTTTCGATGGGTTCTTCCTGTTTCATCTTGGGACCAGTGTGCTGAGCACTGGGTAGCCCAGTGCTCTGCAGGAGACTGTGCAGGTCACCACTGTGGGACTCCTGAGTAGTGGAATGAGTGGGATGGTGAAGTGGTTCGCGGCCGAATGTGGTCTTGTTAGGCTCCCATGGAATTTTTAAAAATGCTAATGCCCCCCAGTTGTCCACAATCTAACCATTTTCTGTCTCCTTAAACCTTAGCCCACATTTAACATTCATATTACCTTCACGCACCTGTACGTGTATGGGTTTTAGACCCTAATCCATAAAAGTTAAGTATAAATCACTTTAAGAGTTCGTTCTGCCTATAAAATTTCAATCTCTGTTCAGTGATTCATTGTCCTTGTAAAAGTTAATGATTCAAGCTCTCAAAACTACTCAAGTGCTCCATCTCAATGAGGGACAGGTGCTGAGAAGCCTTCTCATGGAATATATGTGGGTGACACGCTTTTCCCTCAGGATCTCTCCGGTTTGTCCATTCTCATGGGGAAAATTTCTCAAGATGACTTTGAGGAGGCAAAGTGCAGAAAGCAAATTCTTCCCTTTGCTTCAGTCACGCTTCAAGACAGTGAGAGTCAGCTCCTCACTGGCATTTCATGAAACCACCACTCAGCCCCCTTCATAAATGAGCCCCGTATTCATCATGAGCAGGGGCTGTATAATGGCAAAGCAATCACTGCAGAGCCATGTCCTGCTTTATTCAGTATCTCCTTATGGGGCTGAGATGACATCATGCTTCATCACAGTGTCATACAAACATAAGGACCCACAACAAAGATCACAGGAATGGAGCCTGGATCATCCGGCTGTCAGGGCTTCAAAACAAAATAATGCATATTCACCAAGACACAGCACCCTCAAGGAAATCTCAGGACTGCCCTGTGGACCAATGGTGGTCAACAACAGGAAGCAAATTTCTGCTCTAGAGACCCTAGGTGGACACAGAGCTGATCCCACGTCTGTGGTGCACAGGGACTCTCTGCAGGAAGGCTGCTGGTGCCTTTGCTATGCTCTGCTCTGCCCTCGCCCCCTGTCTATCATCACCAGCCTCACATTAGCAGTTGCTTCCTTCCTGGTTTCAGAAACAAAATGCCAAGAGACCATTTGTATGGGCTGGGGCCCCGGATGTTTATTTGGATCTATGTCCATACCTTCCCTGCATGCAGAGGGAAAGTAGTCCCATTCCCTACAATTCCTCCTCAATGTTTGCAGTCTGAAGGCAACACTGGTAACACTGCCATTTCTGGGGGGAGGCCAGGCATGGCAGCTCAGTCCTCAGAGGTGAAAGCCACTGCCTCCTAGGGTTCAGGAGCGGCCACTGATCACCAGAGGTGTCAAGAAAGCTCATGTGTGGATCTGAGGTCCAGGGAGAGGCAATAGGGCTCTCCTATTATAGAAAGGTTACAAAAACCAGCCAGTCTTACAAATGGATGCACAATGGCTGAGACAGAAGAGACAGACTGGGGGAAATGGCTGCAGAGCAGAGGAAGAATACTGAAGAACTAAGTTCCAGTTAGCTTTTGCCAAGTTCACCAGGAAATAATTGAGTTAAAACAGAACACAGTCTTCAGGCAGTGGGCAGGTATGTACAGAGCTCCCCTGCTCACCTGGTTTAGAGGGGACCCACCTGGGAGGGGGAGGGATGATATCAATACAGAAGCTGTCTAAATTAAAAAAGTAAAATTCCTAAAACAAACCCCCAAGATAAAATCCCGCAATATGCTGTTTAGAAACATTATGCTTTAAATATACTCATTTAAAAAAAAAAGAAACGACTAAACTAAAGAGCAGGCTGTGCCGTGGGACAGCGGGTGTCTGCTTCTGCTTTCATTTTAGAGAACAAATGTTCACGGGCTGCAGGGGGAGGAGCTCCCCACGGGGACCAGCTCACAGAAAATGGCCACCCGGTGAGGAACCTTCCACAGGACGCACAGGGCATCCAGGGACCTGCAGGGAAGATGGGCACCCTACACGATCGAGGTGCATGGGGCCTGTCTCTTCGACCACTGACATGAATCATGCCTGCGAAGCATTTGTTTGCTGAAGGCCACGATGACTAATTGCCAGAACTTTTATCTTCCTCACGGGGAGCAAGGGAACCCCAGGGGAAAACAGGTCATTTTTAAAGGAAGGTGGTTGCTAGGATTGGAGGTGAGAGTCCTATTTAAATTTCATAAAAGAAAAGAAAAAAAAAAAGGACCTCAACAATAATTTTTTAAAATAAAAAACCAAAAAAAAAAAAAAAAAAAGAATTCAACAACTCATTATACACAGAAAAGAAAGTCTTAAAAATAGATCATTCAAATGTGACAAAAAAAACTTTGAGTTGGTTTCTTGAAAATACCCAAAATAAAAACAAATATTGAGAAGTTAAATGCACAACAAACAGGGAAAGAAATTCACTAACCAGCACATCTCCATTTAGGAAGAAATGCATGTCCCTGGTCATTTACGTGCACAAAGTCAACTTACAGTGTTGAGCGGCTGAAGACGCTCCAGAATCGCTAGACCTTAAAGGTCAGGCTTTTCTGGTTTGACACCCTAGTGAGCACGGCAGCACTCGGGTGTGCCAGGCTGCTAACGCCCCAGTAAACCCCATTCAGGGCTTCAATCTGTGCCATGTCGTCGCTTTTACAGTGTATCTTGGTGACTCTGCTTTCTCCAAGTGGTCCTTTTGTCCCCCCATCCCCGCTAAAGCAAAGGTAGATTTCACACTGATCTAGGGAAAGAGCTGAACATACCATAGGAGGTGTGGTTCAGCAAGGGTGCTCAGCATGGGTGTGGCTGTGACATTAGAACCCCTTCCACTAAAAAGCATCAAAGACAGCGCGGAGGCCTTGGCAACCCTGCTCTCCCAGGTCACGCCAGAACCAATGCGCTTATGTAGGCACAGACTAGAATGCTGAGCAAGTTTTTTCAAAAAGGAAATCTTCGCATGTACCTCGGAGCCAAACATCATCCTATCACAACTAACCAGAAATCTTCTCACTCACAAAAAATGTTTGGGGAGACGAAGTCTGAAAGCAGGTCTGCCTTGCCTGACAAGATAATAAATTCAGCTTTGCTGAACTGATGGGCTTGTTACCTACCTGGAATCAGCCCTACAAACAGGACTTGTTCTAACACACGGACAGAAGAAAAATAAAAACAGGGCCCAGAAACAATATCTAACTCACAAAGCAGGAAGTGATAGCTGAACAAAGTTGCTCTTGCCTTGCACGAAGCCTGCCTTCAGAGGCTGCTCAGAGAATCCCAGAATGCGCTTCCATGTTTAAAATGGTCACTGCATGGCTCATGGAAATGCTCCCTGGGATACATACATGGGTCCTGGCCAGCAAAATGGGGTGTGTATGCTGCATCTTCCTCTTCACACACCTTGTGAAAATGCTTAGTTCCTCTCCAAATGAAGTTATTCTAGCACCGTTTAGTAATTCCCATAACACAAAAGAGGGATTCTTATTTATTTTTTTGCAGTGCTGAGCATCAAACTCAGGGCCCTGCACAAGCCAGTTAACTGCTCTACCACTGAGCTACAGCCCGGGGAAGAAGGCCTTCAAAAATGGGAAACAGCCTTCGGCCTCTCCCAATTTAAAAAGACATTAAACAAACAAACAAACAAACAAAAAAACCTTAATTGGCAAGAATCTAAGTGCCTTAGCTGGACCAGAAGTTCTGTGTCCTGTTGCCTTACTGTGTGTCGCTGGAAGCCCAGCAGGTATTATTGTCATCTCTCTACACAAAACAGTGTCAGCCCTGTTAGGCTTTGCTGCTGACTGCCATCTCCTGCCTCCTGCAGCCTGCCTGCCTGCCTAGCAGACTGGGCATGAGACACTTTAACTAATTGGGTGACCTTAAGCAAGTCCTATGACTCCACTGGACTCCCGTTTCCCTATCTGGAATGTGAAGAGGTTGAGCTAGATTATTTCAGAGGTTCTTTTGAGTCATAAAATTTGAAAACCGTGCCAGGAGGGCTGGCACACTCCTGTAATCCCAGTTACTTAGGAGACGGACAGTAGGATCAAGAGTTCAAGGTCAGTCTTAGCAACTTAGCAAGACCCTCTCAAAACAAAAACAAAAACAACTTTTTTTTGTTTTGTTTTAAATGACTGGGGATGTAACTCGGTGATAGAGCACTTGTCTAGCACATGCAAGACCCTAGGTTCAGTCCCTAGTACTGAAAAAAGATGAAAATCATATTTTCCCTCCCTGCCCTTTGTCATCTTTTCATTGACTCCCAGCCAGTCCCAAAGTTTCCGTAAAAACCTTCATTTCCTCCAAAGTGGACGTGTCTGTAGGGTAGGGAGGCTAAGCGCTCAGCCTAGCTAATATTTATATATCTATGAGGACAGCTGGAGAGAGTCATAAAATTGGGACCCCTGGAAGATCTCAGACAAAAACACTGTCCCCCTTTCCATATGCTCATTCTAGCACCTCTGCTTTTCTGCTAGAGAGGAAATGGGATTATTGTACCTTAGAGCAGAAAGAAAACCACCACTATTCAGCCAAATCTTATCTTCTTACGGGTGAGAAAACCACCAGCAAAATCATTACTCTCTTTCTCAACGTTGCACCTTGGGTTGGTTGCCAGGAACAAATCCCAGGCTTTTTATCGCTCCATAAACCCACCTCTGCAGGGGCTCTGGGCTCTTCCCCAAGGCCCTGCAGGTTCATCAGACCTCAGAGGGTGACCAACAAGCATTTACTAAGCACCTCTGGACAAGTCCCCCAGGAGCTGTTTTAAACTTAACTTTCAACTGGCATAGTGACTCCGGGAGAGTTTAGCCCAGCACAGCAATCATGACAGTTTTATCTGTGTAGAAATCCACTGGTGTTACTCTAAAAGAAAAGCCTGCAATAGCACATTGATAATAGATAAGGATAGGTTAGGAAAAGAGGGAAGCCCACAAATGGGGCTCTTGATTTGATATCTGGCATATAATTGACTTGTAGCAAATATTTGTGAAACAAATTCAACTTTGCACTTATCTCTCTCTGTTCCACTTTCTTGTCAAGAAATTTCTTGTCAAGAATTCTGAGGTTAAGATAAAATAAGGTGGGCTGGGGATATAGCTCAGTTGGTAGAGTGCTTGCAAGGCAAGCACAAGGCCCTGGGTTTAATCCCCAGCACCACAAAAAAAAAAAAAAAAAGATAACATCAGGAATGAGGGTCTCAAAATCTCTGGCCTAAAATCAGGAACACATAGTTATTTCATACCCTCACTATGAAGATAGGGAGCAGCTTGGGGTCTAGACAGAAGAGGCTGGCCTTTGGAGTCCCACAAACCAGGGCATGAAACTCATCTCTATAACTGTGGTGGGTGCGCTGTTGAGAATGTCCTTGTGACCAGGTGGCCTAAGGTTCTAATAAGATGGCTGAGCCAATACACATCAGGAATGTCCATTCCACCCTCTTCTTCAGGGACTGTGGGCACAGAGAGCGAAACCCTGTTTCCAGGAAAGGTTCCAGACCATCAGCACCCTCCTCCAAAAGAAGTGAACCATCAGCGAGATGCTGATACTTAGAAATGAATTCTTGTTCCACATGGCCCTTGTTCGATATAGTTTTTTTTTTCTATCTATATAGTTTTTTTTAATTTTTTTTTTTAGTTGTAGATGGACACAACACCTTTATTTTAGTTTTTTATTTTTATGTGGTGCTGAGGAGTGAACCCAGTGTCTCACACATGCCAGATAAGCCCTCTACCACCGAGCCACAACCCCAGCCCTCAATACAGTTTCAATAAACATATTTCCATTGTGATTTGGAAAGTATGTGTGAGTAACATAAAGAATAATTCACAACGCACAAATCAAGTGTTTTATATTCTCCACACATAGCTTACACACCAAACACATATCTCAATTCTCTGTTGTGAACAAGCAAAGAGCTAACACTAGGCAGGAAAAAAAAAGGATAAATTATTTTTCATCTACTGAGGTTGGGAAAGATGAACAACTTGAACTTCAGTCTACAATTTCCATGACTTATAAGATGCAAAGGATGAAAGAAACAATATAACGACATGTTTATCCATCAGAAGACAGAGAGTCAGATAGATAAACATATCAACACGTTTCACCACATCATCACTGTGCAGTACTGCCACCATTTAATATATTGCTGCTAACGACTGAAGTTATACTGGTTTTGCAAACTCTCAACACAGGGATGGGTGCCATCGCTCACTCCACAGGAGAAGAAACTGGTTTGAGGGCTGTGTCACCCTGCCCTGCTGTGGTTATGCTAAAGACAGCTACGGGAGGTCCAATAACACCACCAGTCATTGACTATCTGGAATCTAATAGATACGTGATTACAAGTAAAATCCACACACATGAATGATACAAATGCAAAGTTTCTGAGCAGACACGTCTAATGGAAACAGATCTGAAATTGGCATGTCAAGTCTCAGGCTTACCCTCCCCTCTGCTTTGCATTTTAACAAAGTGCCAATCGAGCATCTTCGTCAGCAGTCAGGGCAATACCCTTTCAAAATGCAGCTTTCCTGGCCCCACCCCCAATCCACTACACCAGAATCAGGGCCTGGGAATCTCCATTTTGAAAATGCCCCAGGCGCGTTTTTCTCCATATTACATTGCTGCTCACTTGAACTGACACAGGATCGAGCCCTAATGGGAGGCGCGCACTTTCCATGTAAAATTCGTGCATTCAAACGAATCGTACGTGTCAGGCTGTGTGTGGAGGAGCACCCCACCCAGGGTTGGGAGGGAAGGGAGTCAACATTCACTAACTGCCTACTAAGGTTTAGTTTCTGAACAAATTGTGCATCGCTCCATCCTCAAAATAAACCTATGTGAGCTGCGGATGGAAAAAGTTAGGCTTAGAGGAACTTTTCTACAGTCACGGCCTGGAAAATGACCCAGCTAGGTTGTGAAACTGAATTTATCTGACCCCAGCCTCCTCATTCCATTGTACTAAGCTCACACGCACATGAGAACAGAGACACGCACGGTGCCATACCACAGCCACAGGGACTTTTAGAAACTTTTTGCATCAACAGAAATGTAGCTTTTACTGCACTCATTCTATTAAGAGATACTCTTTGTCTGTTTGCTGACAATGGAATACAGTGTCTGACTGCTATCAAACCACATTGAACAGTGGATTTTAGCAATCAGAAGTGTGCTTTGGGATGTGCTAGAGTCAAATTTAATAGAGACTTGTGCAAATGATCCCACTGCAATTTGTCCTATACCTCACACTACCATACAAAGGGAAAGGCTAACAAAAGAACAATCTACCATTTGTCCGTCCAATGGTGTTCCTGAGCCCATCCCTCCTGCTCTGGGCCTGACATGCTGGCTCCCTCCATTGGGAAACCCCATCAATGGGCTTCTGGAATGTTCCTCTAGGGTTCTTCCTTGCTCTCCTGCCAGACTTTTCTGCTTCCCTAGGTCCTTTCTTTGCTTAAAAGACTCTATCCTCAATCTTTTTTTCCCACATATTCTCTACTGGAAAATCTCTCTTCTACTTCTTGACTTTTTCTTATATACCAATGACTCCCAAGATAGCCCTGACCTTCCGTTGGAGCCCAAAGCTCCATCAGTCTGGAAGGACAGCATGCATCAACACTTCTGGCTCACCACCTCCAAAATGTAGCATCTCACCTCCTTCCCGGTTCCCCATGGCACCAGGGCTCTGGAAAGCTCCGTGTCAGCATTAGCTGCTCCTTCTCTCCTGACACATCTGACTCCGTCAGTTCTTCCCTCGTCCTCAGTGGATGATCATCCATTCTGGGCCTTCCTTCTCCCCCTTCTCCTTGGTTAGTTGAAGCGGCCTTCTGTTTCCCTGCCTCTCCTTCCAATGTCCCCCAAGCCACACACAAATGCTTGCTCCTAATGCAAAGCCATCCACTCCCTGTTCAAACAGCTACTGACACCCACTGGTTAATACATTCAGATTTCCTAGTTGGCATCTGAGGCCATTATTATGCAGCACCAAATGTTCTCCAGCTTTATTTCCTACTGGATGCCTGTACTGACCAGTTCTAACTCAGCTGGACTTGACGACACTTTCCCCTGAATATGCTCCATGCTTTCTCGATCTCCCTCCATCCCTCCTATTTCAAATGCCTCCTCAAGTTACCAGAAAACCTTGTTTTTGCATTTGCCACATGGTATTTCTGTATATTTTATGTTTTTCAGCTGCATAAGGGTCAGACAGGAAAGATTCCATGTTTTTTCACTGCTGAGTTATCTATACCCTTTAGCACAGCGTCATACTTACAGGAGGTTCCCAAATATTTGTTATATAACATTCATAGAACTCCTAAAGTTTACAAAGCATTTCACATTTAACATCTCATTTGTTTTTATTTGGGACTCAAGTTATTACAAGTGGCATTCAAGCCTTGCAATCTGATTTTTTATTGCTGAATGCAATTCTCGGACAGATTCCTAACTTTCTTTCTTATAAAGCAAACAAAAGCATTTCTTCAATTGCTTTACTTTTGAGTGCCTCTAGTCCTCTGGCTTATGAAGCTAAAAGAGGAGAGCACTTTGAACCAAAGAAAGCCTCCTTGCTAAAATGCCTTTTCCTCTGCTTGTGAATAAATGATACAAATAAAAAGGCCCCCATGAGCAGGCAACAGTTAAGGAAAAATGAAAATTTTTATAAAAGGAAAGTGAGAAATTCCTTTCTAAAGATTTTGAGACATTAAAAAAGAGCTCTCCTGTACATCTAGTAGGAATCCTACATGAGTCAATCTCCAACATCCCTGCAGCTGATATTCCATCATCTTAATAGTAGGAAATCATGAAGAGTTGAATAATTCCTTGCAAAGAAACTGGACACATCAATTGTAAAAACATAATAATCAGTTTGCAAACTCAAAGGCTTTGTAGGAGCTCAAGAAACAATTTGTTGAGTGAAAAATAAATGAATTCAAAGAAGGCCTTACTATTGTTTACAAACAGAAAGCATAAATTTATATGTTAACCTGGAAAAAAAAGTGAAAAACTGAATTGAGAGGCTAGAACTGGGATGTGTCCATTACTCTGGTCTATTACAGTGACAGATGCCACTCATGACTGCTGAGAAGTAGGTAAAAGAGAGCCAGAGGGTGGCCGGCAGTGCCCATGTGACTCCGCCTCTTCGGAGTTAGGGTGGAGTTTCCGTTGCAAGCTCCTGGAGGGCAGGCACTTAGCTTTGAACTTGGTGCTCCTCACAGAGTGCTCTGCACACAGAATACACTCCATCAATGAAGCATGAGATGCAAAGCCCTCCAAGACCTGTCCACACTTTCACAGTTCAGCCCTTTAACACCTGTTCTTCTTTACCTCCCAGGGGTATTGTGAGTGGGGGAATAAAAATACCACTCTGAATGTCCTTAGTACACTGCCTGGCACACCAACATACACAAGTGTTTGACAAATGGAAGTTGTTACTGTCACCATCTGGGGCTCTGTATACGCCTCCAAGGCAGAGCTTGGTGCACTGGCTGCCAGTTCCTGGGTAGGAGAACCCCAAGTGTCTTGAGATGTGTTCTTCACGCTTATATACTGGATGCCTGGCACAGTGCTCACCCCACAGCAGGCCAGGAAGCTGGTTGCAAGACTGCACGTAACAGATCCACATTCCAGCCCTGCCTCGACCCCAACCCACTGGGTAACCCTCAAGAGTCACTTAAACGGGCTGGGGCTGTGGCTTAGTGGTAGAGCGCTTGCCTAGCATGTGTGAAGCACTGGGTTCAATTCTCAGCACCACACATAAACAAATTAAAGATCCATTGATAACTAAAAAAATAAAAATAAAAAAGAGTCACTTAAACTCCCCAGGCCTTAGAGATGTCTCTGGGTCCCACTGGGTCAGAGAAGTTACCATCTATGAAGAGATGTAGAAAAGCTCCTGGGATAGAACTGGAATGAGAAACCAGTTGTCTCCTTAACAACATGCTCTTTGAGAGTCACGGACACTTTGCAATCCCCAAACTTGGGGGATAGCTGTCATGAATCATACAACCCTGAGGAGTCCCCGGTCCCTCCAGAAGAACCATTTCCTATTTCACATAGACTCAGGAGAGACACAAACTTAGTTACCTCAGTTAGAACCGACCAGCCTTAACAGAGTTAGCTTTCCGTGCTTTGGAAGAAATCACTTGGAAATCCTTGGTACTGAGTCCTCCATCTCCTCCACATCAAGATCTAAAAAAAGAAAAAAGTGCGTGTCCCATGAGTCGCTGCCAGGATTTGATGCTTCAGCAACAATAGGAATTGCAATTGGCATACATTGAATCCCTACTGCACAAATGATTGACACATGAGGCCTCCAGTAATATTCGCAACACTTCTCGGCTATGCAGAACACGTACCCATGTTACAGACATAAACACTGAGGCTCCAGCGAGTTCATGGAACCAGTCCAAAGTCACACAGCGGGTTTGAGAGCTGGGATTCAACCCTAGGTCCAAATGGTTGCAAATCCTGGACTACTAACAAGTTTGTCAGGGTTTCAAAGGCTGTTCTGACAGTGACCTCCTATTTTTTTTTTTAACTTCATTTTATAAACCGAAAACCAAAAGTCTCACAAAACAATGCTTACCCTTACCCTGTGCAATACCCGCTGTTTTCTACCCTATTCTTTTCTACTGTACTACATATTGTAACCCCCCCCCCCCCCCCCCCATTTTTTTCCCCCAGTAGCAACCCACGAAACAGATTCCACCATCTTCTAATGGGTTCTCAATCTTGGAAAAGCGCTGCGCTTCCATACAGCACCTCACCAGAAGTTTCTCTGAAACCACGACAACCGCCACCAACCCCCAATTCTTTTCAGCCATGAGAACCTGACCGAGTGGTTCAGCTTCACAATTGGAAGAAAAGTCTTTAACCTTTAAAATATGTATAAGGCACCATAACACATATCATCTGTAATGGACCCTCGAAGGTACCTTCATTCAGGGCCGAAGTCCGGCATGGAATAGGCACTTACCTACAGCAAAGCAGAAGTTTTAAAGTGGAATCGCGGACAGACTAAAATCTCAGGTGATTTATTGGATACTCTGCAGTAAGTGTCTAGCAACGGGCGGTGGAGGGGTGGCGACAGAGCCCACCTAACTGCTGCAGGAGCAGGAGGCTGAGATTGCAAACGCCTGGGGCAGGGCCCTGCCTTTGCACGTCCCGTTCAACTGCAGGGGCTCGGCGTTGCACAGGAAATCGCGTTCCGGGAGGGCCAGGACCGGGTCCGGTTCCCGATCGCGGGCAGGGTTGGCGCGACAGTCAGCGCAGCTCCGGAGCCCGCTGGACCTGAGCCCACCGTGTCCCCGGTGCGCATTTCTCCCTCGGGCTGCACTCTGGCACCGCTGCGCAGCTGGGCCACGAGAGGTGGCGCGGCTGCCCGACGCGGGCTGAAGGCCGCCCGGCGGGCTGGGGCGCGGGACCCTGCACCTGCGGCGCCCGCTCGCTGGCTCCCCGCGGCGGCGCGGCTTCCGGCGTCCGCGGCGCTCGCAGCCTTGCGGGAGGCTCCAGCCCGGCTGCAGGCTCTCGGGGAGCGGAGCTGTCCGGCCGGCCGCACCCGGGCCCCGCGCCCGCAGGCCGCGCCTCGCCCACCCGGCCCGGCGCAACACCCTGCCAAGGGCACTTACGGGGCTCGGCTCCTCGGCCGCCGGCGCGCTTCCCCCGGGGGTCCATGGCGCTTCCGGACCCGCGAGTCCGGCCGCGGCGCCGCACAGCACCGCCCAGAAAATGGACGCCGGCGGCTGGGCTCCGCCGGCCCGGCCCGCCCCCGGCGCGGGCCAGAGGACGCAGCGGCCCGGGAGAGGTCGGTCCGACCCTCAGCCCCGTGGGGACCAGGCCTCGGCGGCCGGCGGGACCCTGCACCGGCCCGCGAGGCTCCAGGCCCGACCCAGGGGCGGCAGGGGGCCCGCCAGGCCCCAGGCGCCACCAAGGGCAGCGGCCTCGGCCTCCTCGCGGAGGACACGACTGGGCACCCGCCAGAAGGGCAACCCCGTTAGGGCTGTATGGCCACAGAGCTCTATGGTCACTGTCGGAGCGAGGCCCGGGTCCGCAGGAGGGTCCTGGCCACGGGATCCGGACCCTGCACACGTGAGAGACGCAAGGTTCAGAAAAAGTCCTGTGCAGTTTTAATTGCGTCAAATTCTCAGGAACAGGGTGTCACCTGTGCTTTCCCAAGCCTGTCAGGGGAGGCCTAGATTGATTGTCCCAACGTGGTATAAAAACTTATTTCACTCAAAAGAACCGGCCCTCTTCCTTAAATGAAGGGCGCTGGCTGCAGCTGGAATCCTGCTCCCAAGACCCAGGGGCTGCGCCCTGATAAACTGTTTTATCGAGGGCCTGCGGCACACTGCCCTGTGGAGCTAACCGGCTTACGTGCATCCGTGCAGGGGTTTGCTTGTTTAAAAAAAAAAACAACAAAAAAAAAAACCTTCGTGTTCCTTGTGTTTTGATAGTACTGAGTCTTATTCTTAAAATTTCTTTAGAAAAGATTCACTCCCAGGCTACAACTTGGAAGCATTAAGAAGAGCCTGTTCTTGGCATGGCCTGCAGCTGCTTTTTAACCTGGAATATACAGGCTTGCAGTTCTACATCCCCGTTCCCAGCCAAGTTTTAATAATGTGATCATCTTGATGATTTAAGTAGATTCTGATATGAACTGCAAAGCCAGTAGAGCATTTTAAATGATACAGGAAAAATATATTGACTCCACGTCAAATTAAAGAATCATGTCATTTACAAATAAAGGCAGTTTTGAAGGCTGACAGGTTGGGCAACATGCATACACATGTACCCCAACAGTTCCCAACCTCTTTAACACCAAGCACCCTTTATTCTCTCTCCATAGGTCACATGTTCAGAAAGATCCTACTCCACTAAACAGCATTTATTAAGTAATGATTCATCCTCCCACTTTAAAAAAAAACAACAAACTGCAATGTTTTTGTACATATAACTGCCAATCAGAGCTTCCACAAAACCTGAGCTAACCTGTTGGTAATAGTGGATTCCAACCTAAAAAACTCATAGTCTAATTGCATGTTTACATGTTTCCATTAAGGCTTTTGGAAACAAATTATTCAAAGACCTCCAAGAGAACTGAGGCTCACAGATTAAGAAGTGGGGTCAGGAAGTGTCAGGATGCCCTACTGCTCTGTGGCTTCTCTACAACTGGAAGGTGGGAGGTGGGAGAATAAGGCCTTCGGATTTACCTGCCTGGGTATCAATCCCAATCTTGTTGCTTACAAGACCACTTGAGGCAAGTTACTTAACCTCCCTGGGTCTCAGCTTCCTGATCTGTAAAATGGGGCTAATTTTAATATTTGTGCATATTGCAGAGCTGAGAACTAAATGAGATACTTACATGTGAAGCATTTATAAAGTACCTGTCCCATAGCAAGTGCTAACTGCAAGCTGTTGTGACTGCTGTTAGTATTGGAAGTTAATATTCATTTATTTATTTATTTATTTATTTGGTACTGGGGATTGAACCCAGGACCCTGAACATGCTAAGCATAGGCTTTATCACTGAGCTCCACCCTGCCCCCCAATTCAAGTATTCAAAGTTCTAAATTCCTACCATCCAAGCAGTGAGAATCAGCTACTGTGTGTGAAACAACCTTTATACTCCAGAAATTTTCCATGGGTAATCTGCGAGGGTCACATGGTGAGTGACATAGAGGATTTACACATAGGTCTGACTTCACCTTCTTGCTTTGCTAACTGTTCCAGGTGGTACCTTGATCAGACGCTGTCAACAGCTTGTTACTGGTGAAATCGGCTCTGGCTTCCTTAAGAGGCTTAGCAAGTGAATAGCTCCTTACATACACTTGGAAATTCACAAACAGTGCCATTTCTTCCTCATTGGAGCCAAATGTTTCTCCAGAAGTGAGTACATTTCCCCAAATTGTTATTAATAACTGAAATATAATGGCAACAGTGTGAAACACCGCAGCCTGAAACTTACATAATCTGCCAGGCCTTCAAAATTTTCCATCCTTCCTCATAACCAGTTGCAAAGTTTCTCTTAATTATTCTTTTGGTATGGCGAATAATCTGGAAATTTCCAGGAACATCCTACCTTGTCATATCTTTTCTATAAAGATTTGTTGTTTTCAAGATAACTAAACATGGTATATTTTCTATATAATTTTCATTTCAATACATTTACAAAAAAAAAAAAAAAAAAATTCCAAAAGCACTTTCAAGTATCTCTTAAATCTCTACCCTTCATCATCTCTACAGCGCGGCTCCCGAACTTTTTCCAGAGGTCTTTTCTAGGAAGCTGCCCTTGTTTTCTACCTCACATCATTTGATTTCCATACAATTTCTATTTTGCTACTACTGCTTGCTTTTACTTTCTGACTGATGCACTGGGCAATTTTACATTGATGGCCGCCTTCTCTTTCTATGGGGTTTTAGGATTCTCATTCTATCATATAAAAAGACCAGAGTGTTAGTGTCGTCTCTTTTAAGCCCACCTGCTATCTTTGTTTCCCACCTAGATTAGGAATTCATAACTCCTTCCACCTTCTGTGCTTAAGCTCTGTTCATTGCTGGTCTACTTTTCCGCATCCCAGGCTCTCCCCAAATTCTATCTCCCTCTTGCGGCTGCTTATCCCTTTCCCTTTAAGTACTTTAAGGAAGTCTCTTCCATATCATTTTCTCTCATCTCCACCACATTCCTGAAAGGCCCCTTGTGTGTGAGGTTGTGCTGACCTCCACTGCAGCCTCTGAAGAGGCATTGTTTAGAATTGGGGTGTCAACTTCTGCTGCTGCCTGCCGGAGCCTGGCAGATAACCTAGGTGGTGTGAACTGCGGCCTACAGAATTCCCATCCCACCTAACTAGCTGTAGGAAATGGGAAGTGGGTGTGCTCACTCTCCAGCCTTGGGCTAATCCTTGCAAGTGGGAATGCCAGATCCACAAAATATTCCAAAGCAAAAAAATTAGGATTTTTATGTAAGTTCTATGAAATGTCAACTACTGCAAAAAAAAAGAGGCGCCTCAATCTGATCAAGCCTCCAGGTGTAGCTACCAGTTTATAGGAAATCTCTGGGACTGAAGCATGTCAAAAGCACTAGGGTACAATTGTCTGTTTTCTGGTTGGGGGAAACTCCAAGGTCAGATCATTTCTTCAACAATTTTTCTTTTTAGAGCAATGGTAAGAATAAAAGAGAGAGTGCGAAACCAGTGGATCAAATGGAATTTAAGAGAACATCAATTGCACTGTGTGGACCTTATTTGGAATTGTGCCTTGAACTAACAAATTGGTTTTTGTTTTTGTTTTTGTTTTTGTACCAGAGATTGAACCCAGGGACACTTAACCAGGAAGGCACATCCCCAGCCAGTTTTATTTTTTATTTTGAGACAGGGTCTCACCAAATTGCTCAGGGCCTCACTAAATTGCTAAGGCTGGCTTTGAACTTGTGATCCTCCTGCCTCAGCCTCTCAAGCTGCTGGTATTAACAGGTGTGCCTTTTTTTATGACCTAATTAGACAAGTTTAAATGTTGACTATGTCAGGTGATGTTATTAAGGAATTATTGTTCTTGTTCATGTGACATGATAGTGTTCTTTTTCTTTTTGAGTAATCCATATTTTTAAATGTATTTTTTAGTAGTCCACATTTTAAAATTTTTGATTTAGACATTTTAAACTTATAGAATTGCAAGAATAGAGCAAAAGCCTCCTGCATGTCTTCAACCTAAATCTTTTCCTTCCCATTTGAAAGTTGCAAACATCATTTCCTTTTACCCCTATTTTACTATTGTTTTCCTGCGAAAAGAGGTTTTCTCTTAGAACCTCTATCTTTTAGTGAATCATAGAACCTCTATCTTTTAGTGAATCATACTGAAATGTTTCGAGACAGAATGATAGGAGGTCTGGGATTTGCTTCAAAATACTACAGGAGGCTGGGTGCAGTGGTGTACACCTATAATCCTAGTGACTTGGGAGGCTGAGGCAGGAGAATCTCAAGTTTGAGGCTAGCCTCGACAACTAAATAGGACTCTAAGCAACTTAGTGAGACCCTGCCTCTAAATAAATAAATAAATAAATAAATAAATAAATAAATAAATAAAATATAAAAGATGGGGCTGGGGGTGTACCTCAGTGGTACAGCGACCCTGGGTTTAATCAAAACAAAACAAAACAAAGACAAAAACAGGAAGGAATTTACATGAAAGAAGGGGGGTGTTCATTAAACTAGTTTTTCTGTTTCTTTGTATGTTTAAGATTTTCATAGTAAAGTTTTGAAAGGTTATATTCACAAAAGACTTTAAAATGATATGAAATGCTTGCACTACAATATTAAGAGGACAGGACAGGAATTTGTCTACAAAATATTGTCTCAACTAATAAAAAAAGTCACCCTGCACAGATAAAAGACTGCCAAAACGTGAGCGTTCCAGCTTATGCGCAGTAGGTGTATGTTATTTTTATAATAAGGAAAACAGGTAAATATGGGAAAAAATTTTTTAAATAAGAAAAAGATAATAAAACTAAAAAATTAGAAAACAAAAAACCCTAGCAACTAATTAAATTAAAAATATTTTTACAAGTCAAACAAAACACATATGTGGGCTGGATCTGGCCAGTGGCTTCCCAGAGCAGCAGATTTTGATTTTGAAAATGGGTCTGCAGACTCTAGCCCTCAGGTCAAACCCAGCCTGCCACTTGTTTCTGTATGGTCCACAAGCTCAGAATGGGTTTTACATTGTTAAATAATTAGGAAAAGAAATCAAAGGAAGACTATTATATTACATAGAATTTATATTATATAAAATTCAAAATTCAATTTCCATAAGTGAATTATTATAAAGACAAAGCCACAGTCCTATTATTTTATTTAATATATATGTTATGATATTTTGACTCATCAATATGAACTTTGTGGACATTTACTTTGTCCTTCGTTATATAAATACACATATGATATCCTCGATTTTGCCTCAGAACACCGTTAAATAGAATTTATGGGAGGCCGTTGATTTAGTATGAGCTCCTGCTCTGGACCCCAACAGACTAAACTATGATGGAGTCACTCATGCTAAAGTTTCACAGCACTAAATTGGAATTACGTTGTTTATCTGACCTTCTGAGAAATCAGAAGACAAATCCCCAAACAGGCCAGTTTTAGCGGCATGATAAGGAAGTCCCCTCTGCTTCAATCCTTATAAGGAAAATAACCTGAAGTAACCCAGCGCGAACCAATCCGCTTTTTGTTATGCTGTTTCCTTGTTCCTGCTCAAGCTACTTATAAACCCCGACTTTTCTGCCAGGCCTAATAGGCACCTTTCCTTTTTTACAGATGGGGTGCTGCCTGAATTGCTAGAAAAGTCAATTCGATCTTTAAATTCAACTTGTTGAAATTGTGCGTTTTGATACCACAAGGCCTAAAATATTCACTATCTGACCCTTTACAAAGCCAGTCTGCCAGTCCCTGGTTAAGGACTGGGTTGCCTGTGACCTTGGAGCAGCTTGGTTTAGTGGGACTAGGAGTGAAGCCCTTAGCTCTCCAGAGGACCTCAGGGTGCGGCCTCTCGGGCTATAGTCCCCTCAGTGAGAGAACAAAAGGGGTCTAACTGAAGTCTGTGGTTTGAATTCTCCAAAGGGCTGGGCAAGGAGTGCAGGGACAATGGCAACACTAAGTGCTACTGGGCCACCAGGCCTGGCCACCCTGCAGACCAGAGTCCAATCAGCATATGCTCTGGGGACGGCCCCATGGACACTGGGACCAGGGTGTGCATAGACTGCTGTTGAGCAAGCAAGCAAGGAAGGAAGACAGCAGCTTTGGGGGCTCCCAGAACACCCCCAGCGTGCTTGCCATGGCACATGCCTTTGAGAAAAAGAATTCCTCAGATCTGCAGCTTACAGCAAGTATTTGGGGTGGATCTTCAATCTGCGCTTTGTAGAAGACCAGAAGCCTGCTAAGAGGTCTGCTCAATTCAAGTTCAATGCAGATCTAGCAGAGCAGCAAGGGGATGGATCGGGGGCATGGCATTCCCAGCATGTGGAATAGGAACCTTGGGATAGAACTGGAAACTTGGTAGACTCTGGGGTAAATTGCCTTTAAGGGCATCAATCAGCAGACTCTGCACACAGGCAACATGGGACAGGTAGGCCACAAGGTCAACACCACGAGGAAGCCAGAGAGAACATCACAGCGCCCGGATCTCTCCACAGCCCGCATTCAGGGCTCTTCCAAGCCTAGTCTTCCAATTACACCCCTCTCCTTTCTCCTGCGCACCCTGCATGGCCAGCTTCAGGGTGCAGGGAGGTAGCCGCTCCTTTTGCTGCCGCCCAACTATCCCTTTGTTCCTTCTTTCTTAGCTCCTGCGCCCCCACCTGCACCCTGGCTGTCCTCTCCAGCCTGCACCACGGGTTCCCCATTTTGCTTCCCAGATGAGCACTCCTTTCTCTTCCACAAGGTTTCCCCAGTCCCCTGCACTTTAGAGAACCTTCCCTACTAAATGTCCTCCTTTTTCTTTCCTTAGCTCAAGAAACAAGAAAACAGGGGGTGGAAATTATAAGGGCACTGCCCTTCTGGGATTTAACCACACTCTCAGCTGGTGGCTTTTGTTTTCTCGTCTCACTGGCTTGTAAGGCCCTCGGGGCAGGCGCCGTGCGTCATGCTCAGCACTGGGGAAGACGGGCAGCGCTGTGAGGCCTTAATTAGAGCAAGGCCTCAGACCGGGTAAGAGACTTTAGTATGCAAAAGGCAAAGAAATTTCAAAATATCTATTTGGCAGCCATGGCCGCAGGGTAAAGAAGAAGGTGATTTTATTATATAAAGCAATGGAAGCCTCCACCGCCTTTCACAACCAGAATGAATATTTATAGTGGTGTTTTTAAAACAAAACAGGACCGAGAAACAAACTCCCTCCGAGAGCTGGTCTCGAACTCTGAGCAGAAATAGCTGCAGAGGCAAGGACGCCGTTAAAGAAAAAGATACAAAATCAGTTGCAAGATCCAAAGAGGAATTTTCCGTTCAAGGAGCCGTGTGGGCCATGGCAGCGGCACCCTGGGATCAGCTAACAAGGACAAGAGATTTGGCAACTGGTCCCTGAGTTACCTGCTCTCCAGAAAACCTACTTCCTTCTGCAGGACGGGGAGCTGGGAGAACCCCGCCCCCACCCTGCGTGTCAGCCAGGGAAGTAAAAAAGCAAAAGCATCTTGCCTGCATCCCAAATTCAAATTTCTGCATTCAGGGGCTTCTCAACTTAACATCTGCTCATGAATGCAAAAGTGGCAGCCATTATTGAGGTCACCTGGCAAGGCAGGCAGACCAGCTTGGAGAAGGGCAGCTAGACATACGGTGGCTTATTAGGAGCCAAGACATCTTGAGAAAGTGGTGAGAACGAGACACGAGGTCCAAGTGAAGAACTGTCCTTGTTATTGGCTGATCTGCCCCCAACTTGAAGGCTGGACTTCAGGGAATAGTAACAAAGGCTACTAAGAAAACTGCATGCTATTGGTTTCTTTCTGCAACAGGGAGGACACATAATTGTGACTGTCCATATCACGCCCTAGCCTTGTGTGGGAACCTGGGTGGAGTTCCATAGGCACCATGTCAATATTCCGTTCTGCTCAGCTTACAGTAGTGCCGTCACATAGTAGATGCTCAACAAATGCTCCAAGAAATGAACCGAGTGATTGAAGTCCTCTCCCCTGTTGATAGGCAGCAATGTTCTTCAAAGGACTTGAAGAAGCTTATCTGCATTTAGTAGGATGATTCTCAAAACCAAGTGAAGTAGAAGGAGCCAGGGGTCATCTCCACCATGTAAGCAAAGTCTGCTCAATTATGAATCAATTCTAGAAGTGCTCTGGAATATCCAGAAGAATCTGAACAACCTTTTAGTTTGTAACTTGTAGAACAGATCCATCCCCTGTTCTCTGACGTTTGTCAGCTGACCAGCTTAAAAGGCATGAAAGAGTTTTGGTTCTTAAGAATTTTCTTAGTACTGTTTGCTGTATCTAATAGAGAAAAATCACTTTAAGCAGTAAGGCCTTAAAACAAAACAAAACAAAACTCCAACAGGCAAAGATGTCTGCCAAGCAGGAGCGTTTTGGTGAAATCTGCTGGGAAGCATTGTAGAGACAGCCTATTGGCAAGACAGCACAGACCCTTCCACCATCTTGCCTTGTAAGAAAATTGAATGGCTATCTTCGTGCTTTGTTGTGAGTTTAAATTCTGGAGTTCTTAAGGAAAAGCAAAGCAAGAAGCTTCCCAGAAATGTCCTTGCTCTGAGAGGCCCTTCTTGGGTTGGCATAGAATCTGTGCCAGGATTCATCACTCCCCAGGCCTGCAATGCCCTGGGTTTCACTGCACCTTCGGAAGAAGTTTCAGGGTAGTGACTCGGTCAGAGGCAATGACCCCACTGGCACCAAGGTCTGGGAGTTTGTCAAAAACCAGCGCCTGGGCCACTCTCCCACTGAGGGAGAGCTTGGACCTGGCTCTGAGAGAGCCCTGGGCACACACAAACAGGGAAGTTTGCAGCTTGAGCTTCAGTCCTCTGTTGGTGAGGCCCTATCAGACCTCCACCCGGCAGGGTCCTCACGCCAGGCAGCTCTCCACCCCAGGAAGGCTTTCCTTGTCCTGCCATTCTCCAGTGGCCATCCTCCCTGGATGGGAGGATGCCCTCGTTTTTCAATTTCTTATTTTATTTTTCATTTTTACACTTGTCTTCTTTAATTATTCATTGGCGTATTTATTTTCGCCTACTTCTCCCACCTCTGGTCCTGCCATAGTAGAGGCAGGCCCATGAGAAACAGGCTCTGGTCTGTCTTGCTCATTACTATCTCCAGCTTCTGGAATATGTCTGGTACATAGTAGGTGCTTAGTAAACGTGTTGTTTAATTACCAAGAAAGCTGTTTAGAATAGCACTTCCCTTGGAAGGGAGCAGTTGGAATGAGCTACACGCTACCAGAAACCCAAAGGTTTAGCATGAATTAGTACCAAATAGAAAGATGCTGGATCTTTTCCTAGACCTTTCTCAAGTATCAACAGTAAAGACTCTAAGTCACGGTCTGACTCCCAGCCCATATAGGGGGATCTGTAAAAGTGGCTGAAACAGATCAACCTCACTATAGTAGCAAGAGCTGAAATCTTGCACTCCCACTGAATTAAAGCTTGGAAAACATTTCCTGTTCTCCAAATGGGGTGGGGGGAGGAGTTGAGAAATTGACACTATAAAGCATCCAGGCAGAAACCCACACATTTGCCCATTTCATTTTGGTGAGAACAAAGCCTCATCTGCACACTCTTCCTGTCCCACCTGCTCTGGCCTGCCCAGTGTAAACACCTTAGCCAAGAAGTGTGAATGGGGTTAGCAGAGTCTTTCAAACAAGGAGGTTTAAAGGGGTAAGTGCCATCTTCAATCAGCAGGAAACATTTTCTGCTAATCTAGGAAATCCAATAATAATTGTAAATGGGTAAGTTTAGAAAAGCTTTGTGCCTTGTAAATATTGCTGTGAAATATGAAGGCAGAGTATTAGGTGAAACACAACAAAGTCATAAATAATAATTATTCTTCTATTCACTGGTCTATTTATTAGAATGACAGGGGTACAATATACTTCCCAACAGGCTTATTTGGCTTTCTGGCTCCTCAAATTGTATTTAAAATTCTTTTGGGCAAGACCAAGAGCAACCTAAATGAATAATGCCATTAAAAAAAATCATTAGGTATGAAAATCTAGAAGATGACGCAACCATCCCTGAGTTAAAAACAAAAGGATCGACATCTATAAATGTTGAATCTCTCAGGCATTCATTTTATGGTAAAAACAATTACATCGCATCCATCTAATCTTGTAATTAAGATTCAAATGGGTTCAAAATGATTAATTTGTATTGGCCTATCAAAATAGAAGACTTTGTAGTTGTAATCTTCCTGAATAGAAATAGTGTTTTAATTACAAATGCCCGGCTCACTATTTGCTCAAGAGCAAATGGCAATTAGCCGGATCCTGCTGCAACTGTTAATGCTACTGGTACTAAAATAAATGGCAATACTGAATCAGGTTTCTGACATTTTCCTTCAGTTCCCAATCTGATGGGGACTATATTCAAAATGTACTTAGTCATTTTAAGTCACAGGCAAGAAGGAAAATGGCTCCCAAACAGCTTTAAAAAAAAAAAAAAGGTGTTGCAGGAAGGATATTTCATGGGAAGCTCAGAGCACAAAATCACTCTGAGATGAATCATGTCTAATGTAATTGAGCCAGAGACAGATAGATTCCAAGCAAAATACTTTAGTTGGCCTCAAAACAACACAACAACAACAACTACCACCACTCTGTAGCCCACAAGAGGTTTGATTGTACAGATAACGCTTGAGAACATTAGGCAAAGTGCAAGAATAAAGCACCTATTTACACAGATGCCTCGGAGTCCCACCGTCCTTCACATGGGAGCAAACCTCCAGGAGGTTCCGGCCGGCAGCACCTTCCTCCCAACACACCTACAAAGACGCTCCATGCAAGCCCAACGTGCACTTGACATTGGGGGGGTAGGTATAGCTTGGGGTCCTTCTCTATTCCGAGCTCCACGGTCGCCAGTGGAGGGATGGGGTAAACAGGAGCATGAGCATTTTCTGATTCTCAGAATTTCTGAAATATCTTTTGTTTCAGAGGCGCTGGTGAACTCGTGATAATGAAACTACACCTCTGTGCACAAACCTTGACCTGCATTCTGGAGCACAGCACAAAGGAAACCTTAATTTTGAAAGTATTGAGCACAAAGGAGGAAGAAGAAAGCTGTCACTGTGCAAACCTTTTCTATATATTTAGAAATATGGTTTAATATGTAAGGCTTGAAGACCGCATTTTTAAAACGTCTAAAATCAGTTCAGGTTCTATATGAGAGGAAACAACTGCACAATTTTCATTAAACATTTGCTTCCTTTTTAAACACATTCTTTTGCATATCTGTTATTGCATTTTTAAATACGATTTGGTTACCAAGGAAACAGGTTCCGGCCCAGTGTTAATTTGAAACTAAAATATATTTGAGAAGTTAAGCTGAAAGGAAAGAGCTTATGAAATTATTTTTTAAAATGCCAAAATTTGGTTCTTACAGAACCACAACTGCGTGGTCTGTAATGAACCACTGTAGGGCTCCATTTCACTTAGTGAAGCTCTATTTCTTCTAAGAGGGCCATCTATATTTAATATTTCCCCCATTAAAGATTGTAACCCCTCATCCCCCTAAATGATATGTACATATCTAAATAGTGTATGTGACCTTATATATTATCCAAAATTGGTTTTGGAAGCATGTAAGTTTTTATTTTCATCTTTCATAGAACACGTTTAAAGACCGCTTCTTAAAATTTTAATATTTTTAATGTTTCTTATTAAGCTTATTTTGCGCTCTTTGAAATTATCTCTAGAAACCCATTTATTTTTAGTTTCAAGCAAAAATGAAGCTGAATCATCGGACTTTTCAAAAAATTCTTTTGTTGTCTAGAGGCGCCACACCTATGATATAACTGATTTTTTTTAAAAAAAAGAATCATCTCACTTATTTGTAGCAGAATCATTTTATAAGTTTATCAAAGCTTTACATTTATATTGCATCTGAATAGAGAGGCTACCCAATTTCATACCCTCCCCCCAAAAGACTACAGCTGTCTTATTTTTTATTTTAAAAGTCATATTTTAATGCATATTTCAAGTCATATTTTAATGCTCTGGCTGCATGGCTCAAAAAAATCTATAAAACATGCAAATTTCAACCTACCTGTGTGTGGCACTTAATGCAGTCCTAGTATGACAAGACACTCAGCCATTTTTATGGAAGGCGATGGAGACCAACTGATTTCTCCGTCTTCTTGCTCACAAGTTTTAGATGCAACTGTCACACACACCAAAAAATCATACGCAGAACAGCTTGAATGTGCTGTGATCACGAGAACTGAATTTATCAACAGGAAAACAGGACTGAAAAGAGAAGTTTCTCATCCCAGGTTTCTCTGAGGCTGCAACCAAGGAGGTGATGTGTTGAATTTTTTTTCCCCTTGCTCCTCTGAGAGTTCAAAGCTCGGAGCTGACCACTGCAAAGGCCACTGTCACATTTGCTGAAAATCAAACCACTGATACCAGCACTGAAAATACAAATTTGAGAACCCAAGTTGCTTGCACAGGATGGAGTGCCTAAGAGTTAAAAATAGATTCCACCTTGCCTCCTACCTGCATAATAAACATGTAAGTTTCAAGTGTTTAATTTGATACTCACATTAATTAACAATACAACATACATTATTTAAAAGACAGCAAATGCAAGAAGAAAGGGGAGACACCATCTGGTAGCAGAGTTTTGTTGTTGTTGTTTTTGGTTTTAGGGTTTTGTGGGGTTTCTTTGGCTTTGTTTCAAAAAAAAGGTAAAATCGTATTTTGAATGTGATGAAAACATCCAAATGAATCGGAAATGAAAGGTGATGTCGAAATACCTAAGGCTGTAATGAGGCAAAAAACAAGTCTTCACTACCAGATGATATGGCACACAGAGCATTTACATACTCACATCTGAAATACTAGGCAACGTGTAATGAATTCTATACACAGCATGCACTCAGCCCAAGCCCGGCTAATCCTGCCTGCCATCTTAGGCTCGCAGAAGCAAGATACGCACTGCATGCAGCACACGAGCACTGGGGAAGGAGGAGGCAAGGGACAGCTCACCTTAAATGCAGTATCTGATTAATGTTGTAAGTGACATTGCATATCAGCCTCAGAGTCTTGGTTCAACTGGGTAGGAGGGAACAAAGAAAAATGTCATCAACTGCTGATGCAAGATGAGCCCAATCACTAAACACTGGTTAGCAAACTCCAAATTCTGCAACCAGACTGTAGAAGGCATTTCATACACTTAAGCAGAGCTGCTGCACAGTGCATGTATCCCTCTGCTTCTGAGAACCAATCCTTTGGCTAAGGAAGAAAATAAGCTGGAACGAATACAGTCATATCCTCTTCTTGAAGAAAGCTTTCAATACAGTATGTATCTGGTCCGGGCTGCATTTTATAGACTGTTAATTTCATAGAATTGCTAACAACAAAAACCAAAACTGTTAAGCTATTGCAAAGCAAAGAATGATTCTGATAAAGGGTGTAGCATTTCTAGACTATTTTTCAGAATCCTAAATGGTGCCGGCAGGCTTGCAGAAGAATGCATGATCAGCTGTCTGTATCCGTTCTATAACCTTTAACCACAAGCAGCGTAAATGTATCCTGCTGAATGTATCTGCAGTACAGAACAGCAGATACCGCTTCAGACCGAATTGTATTGCGATGGGAATGAATTTTCTTAAAATGAGCAGCTGAAAAAAAAAATCAGTACAGAAAAATAAATTGATGCTGAGTTCCTTGGGATGTATAGCTGACCATCATGAACAATAAAAGCTATCTTTAGGATGCTGACCTAAATAATGCCAAGACTTACAGCTGCATACTGTACGTGTTCAGAACATAGAAAATGCAAAATGATTTTCTCCTCCCTCCCCCTTCGAAAGCTAAATTTAAAAGTAACAAGGCATTTATAGGAATACCGAAAGGCTTTAGACGGTACATACTGTAGGAGAAGAAATCGTGTTGTGCTGAGAGGCAATGTTCTTTGTTTTACTTTGAAGCTTATTTTAGCTACGCTTGTACGATGACATTGACATCAGGTCAGGGCCGACGCTGGGTTGCTATCCGTTTTATGAGTGAAATGTTTCCCGAAAATTAAATCTCATCTACTCAAACACCAAATTTCATGTCTTCTTCAATACACCTCCCTACCCCCACTGCTCAAGATTGATGGGACCTAGTTTGGCTGTGTGTAATAAATTGGCATCACTTTCTGCAGAGACACCAATACATAATTGTGAAGAATTAATTTTTTAAATAAAAAACCTGCAAGAATTCTTATGCACACCCCCTTTCATTCCTTCCTATCAACACACACACACACACACACACACACACACACACAAAATTGAAGCTCAAATTGCAATGAAATGTTTAACATGTGGAACAAAAACTATTGAAAGAGCTGCTTATTCAGGATTTTTAAGAAATGCCTAATAAGCAAATACTATTTTGCTACAAAACCAGTGTCACCATGTCCCCAAAGAGGAAAACAGCGTAGCTTGCTAGAAAATTTTTCTCCGGATTGTGCTGGCAGGTAAAAACAAAAACAAAAACAAAAACAAAACAAAATAGAAAAGCATTTCATTTACCATGCTATATAAAACAAGAAGTCATTTATTTTAAGGAAACAGAACATGTTCTTTTCCACTGTTTCTTTAGCTACAAAGAAGCTATACCCACCCCCACCCTTAGAACCTGGATATAAGCCAACATTTTTGTATAATGCTATGAAATGGATTTTGAATATGGAATATTTACATTTTTCGTCTTCTTACCTCCCCCAAAGTCATTAATTGCCTATTGCATCACTGCATATGCTAATGTTCATTAATTTGAACACATGCAAATATGAATTAGTATTTTCTGCTGTTGCTCATTTTCCAGCGCCTCTCTCTTCTATAAGAAATGGCTGAAAATAGCCAGGTGAACCAAACACTCAAGTTCCCCAGAATTTCTTAAAGGAGAGAATGCATTTGAACATCTCAACATAGGTACTAGGTTTCACAACTGGATCTTTTGTTTCTAGCTCACTTCCTATCTCCTTCCCCAGAACAGAAGTGATTTTTAGCTGAATGTGTGGAAAGTACCCTGCCCACCTCTTGCCCGGACGCTTTAGTCTCTGAGTTGGGTTGTTCCGGTGGTGGGTCATACCTGAGCTACTGCAGGTCCTCTTCTCCTTGGAGCACATCTCTCTCACAACTACTCCAGAAATAATGTGACTCTAACGAAAACAGTAGCTCCTGATCTAATACCAATGGTGGAGCCATCTTCCCCACCCCCACATCATAGCTCTAAGAGCTCTGGCTAACATTGACAGCGACAGAAAATTAGAATGGAGTGTCCTTAGGCCAATTCCTCCTTTACCATGGGGGCTGAGAATTAAGACAGACTATCATGCTGAGTTACAAGCCACCCATTTAATAGATGGCCATCTACAAAGCAGGGTCCTTTGAGTGGGGTTGAAGGAGGTTGGCAAACACCTACGTATTTGTCACTCAGTGTCAGTGGAGAGAGTCCCCATTAAGGACACTGGAAAGCCAGACATTCATGTTAAACATTCACGAATTATTATTATGTAGGCTGAACATTCACAATTATGGAATCTGACCACATTGAACTAAGTCGTTGCTTCCTCTGTCTGGGATAATAAATGACAGTGACAACAACAGTAATCCACATCAGGCTCCCTGGAGATGGGTGAATGGTGTTCTGTCCTTTTATAGGGAAGGGTGGTCTGGTCCCCTACTGGCACTTATAGATGCCAGGGCTGGCCATTTCCAAACCTCCCATGGGGTTTCCTATCTACCCTCCGTCAAAAGGAGCTGAAAAGCCATATATTGGCTCATTTTGTGATGTTCCCAAACACTCAGCGAGCATGCATGGTATGTTTACCAAACCTGCTTGGGTTAAACAAACGTGAACTATGGCTGAAAATATTCAGAGGGATGAGCTTGCTTAGGCAGACATTCTCAGACTAGTGAATCCTGTTTTGTACTTAAAAAAAAAAATGCCCACGCCTGAATTACTTCAGCTTTGTCATGATTACAAGTGGCAAAGATATGCATTCACTTATGATTTTTAAAAATTGCGTGCACCTCATTAACCTCCTGGGGCATAAGCACAGACGTTAACTTAAAAGACAAATCCCTTTTCCCCAATGAACAGTTGAGCCTGCTTCTGCCACTTTGACGAGTCAGGCACGAGGTATCCAAAATAATCTGGCAAGAGCAAGCTGGAGGACGGAGCTAGCTAGCAGCGAGGGCGAGTCTTTCACTTTGATTAACATTCTTACTTGCTCCCCGTCTCCTTGTTCTGCAATACGAGCTAATTTTATTTTTGGTCCTGTGGGTTAAAGTTAAATTACATGGCTTATGCAAAGTACATAATTCAAGTATGAACACAGCTTGACTCTCTACGTTTTTAAAAAAACATAAAGTCAAGGCACTGAGTCCCAGAGGAATCCTTGGTTTATAAACATTTGGATCGGTTTGCACATTTCTTTACGCCATTCACTACATTAAAAATTATAGCTGGTTTCCTTTTACACCTAGTATAGATGGTCAACTTGTGGGTGAATTTGTTATCATGTTAGGCTACTCTAATTGGAATGCAAAAATTAAATATTCGCCAGATAAAACACTTTCATTTAAATTCTTTGAATTTAAAAAGCTGAGATTTGTTTTTTTATGAGGTTGGCTATTATATCTGTCAATTGCTGTATTCATCCTTGGAAACAATTTGATAGCTTAATTTATCAGACTGAAAATGACTTTGGGTGATATTTTAGATATTTATTTGGGTGATATTTATTTGGGTGATATTTAGATATTTATTTGGGTGAAATTTTTGGGAAAGTCCAATCCTACTTTGAACATCTACATCTTGCCCTGAGATCTGGGCAGGAACTTTTTCTTTTTGTTGATTTGAGCTGAAAGTCTGTAATAGTTATCAATTATGGGGAATCTACAATATTTAAGCTTATTTAATTATTTTATTAATTATTCTATTTAATTCTAATGCAATAATCCTGCAAAATGGGTATTATTTAATTTTAATAAAGATTACTAGTCACACAGTAAATAGCAGAACTGGGATTCAAATCTAAGTCTAATGGACTGCAAGGTTCGTCTTTCCACCAATGGTAGAGGATAAAACTTTCTCCTCCATCCACACTCCACTCCTAACATCAGTACTTTTTTTATTTGCAGACACCTGGTGGAGGGTCCCCGAGCTCTTGGAAATTAAAGACTACTCTTGTTTAGATGAACCAGTGTCTACTTTCCAGGCTCTGGGAATTGTGAGTACCCAGGATACCACCAACTGGAGACAGGCTGGACCCAGCAGGTGGAGGAGACAGCAGAAAAAAGGAGGAATCAACAATTTTGGAGAAGTTAAGGGTAGGAAGCAGAGTTAACAATTTGGGAGGAGAATTTGTCATAATTTGGAAATGTTTTATGTGATAAAGTAAGTGGAAGAATAAATACATATTTCCATATTCCACCTAGTAAAGTCCAGTTTTTCCATATTACAGATGAGGAAACTGAGGCTGAGAGAGGGATCTGGTGATTTGCCCAAGATCACACCCTTAATAAGTGAGTTTAGCCATTCACTTAAGAATTGTGGCTAGTTTTCTTTTACGCCTAATATATTCAGCAGTTGTAAATTTTTTTTTATCAAGTTCTTTGACTATTCTAATCTAAATTACAATTAAAGAAAAATCAGTGTAATAATCAAGACTGACTTGATTCTGACTCACAAACAGTATTTCTGCGGTACAAACAATCTAAGGAGGCATTATGAGTTCCTTCCCCCAACATATTTTAAAAATGGTCTTTTAATTTTCTGATTAATTAATTGATTTTTCTGTGCTGAGGATCAAACCCAGGTCCTTGCACATATAAGGCAAGCATTCCACTCCTGATCCACCCCCAAAAGGACTTTTAAAAAACCTAACTTTGGGGTGATAGATTTTCTTCTGCCAAATTTAGTGTTTTCCACGTGTCTTTTTTTTTTTTTTTTTTTTTTTTTGCCGTGCTGGGGATTGAACCCAGGACCTTGTGCTTGAGAGGAAGGCACTCTACCAACTGAGCTATATCCCCAGCCCTCCACGTGTCATTTTAACAAATGATTCTATATGTTAAAATCTATTCATTTTTCCCTAAGGTCCCTTCCAGCTCTGTAAATTTGCGATTTAAAAAAATCCAGCCCAGATTGCCTTCTTAGGTTGGACAGGCCAAGTGCTGGACTCCAAGTCTCCTGCCTCCTGGTGTTTGTGACCAGATGACTGTGTCATTTCATTGGCAGTAATTTTATATGGCAGCCAGATGGCTCTCAAAGGGGGCTTTCTAATCAAGCAGCTCCACCCTGCCTAGGAATATGAGAGGATTATCCTGCTCAGTGCTTGTGGCGATAGAATGAAGAGCTGGGTGAGTGGTCCTGTCTGAGGTCAAACTCCAGGAAGTTGCCACCCATTCTTAGACATTGGCTTTCTCACCTCCATCCATTAGTATCCGTGAAAAGTGCGGGAAAGGATGTCAAGGCTTGGGCAACAAGCCTTGGAGAACAACTGAGGTTCACGCTCCAGGAAAGAGCTGGAAGAAGAAGGAAATGTGAATGGTGTGGTTTTCAACACAGAAGAAGTGATAAATGACAGAGCTTCAAGGGAGGCTGTGGTGGACAACCACCCAAACCCCACTCAGCTCCTCCTGTGGGACTATCCGCAGCAGGTGTCCCCACCACTGTGGACACCACTACCTCAGCTAGAGAAAGAAATGAAAGAGTTCCTGCTTTCGTTTCTCAGTGCATTTGAAACACAGCACTAAAAATGACCTTGAGTGCCCGTGGAGATGGAGAGCTTCCCTACCACCCGACCCACGTGCTCCCCAGCTGCCTTGACCGCTGAACCACGCACCAAATGGAGAGCAACTAAAACAACAGGGGCCTTTAGATCCTGAATTGGCAAAATACACATTCCGCAGGAAGTTGAGATTTTTCTTTCTAGAAAGGCTGAAAACTGCATTGAGAAAGGAAGTGCGGCATATGAATGAAGAGGGTGAAGGAAGAATTCTTAGAGATCCATACATCTACCTCATGTGAGAGCCTAATCCTCTTCTTGTGTTCTTTTTCACCTTGGGCAACAAATATTCCCCAACTCAATGTGGGAACAAACCTACTTGTTTTCTCTTCTCTGAAATGAAAGACTTAGCAGCTCAGAAGAGCCACAAGCACGCTCGCTCGTCTTCTCAGCCTGAGCAGCTTAACAAACCTCAGTGAGCCCTTCACTTCCTTTGGACTTAAGATAAAAGCACAATATGTTTTTGTTGTATTGAATTATCTGCCTTTACTCGAGTCTCTGCTTTGCTCCTGGGATTTCTTTGGCCCTCCATGCCACTGAAGCCTGGAGCACTGGCAGGCCTCACTGGCAGAAGATCTTGCCTCTCCCCTACCAGTGGCATCTTCAGCTCTGGGTTTTGAAGCCACTTCCTAAAACTGGAGAACTTGCTGGGTGAGTTAAGGAATGACCCTGGGGCTGAAAACCCCCACAGAAGTCTTTCAAGGGGAGCCACACCAACTGGCAGGCAGAGCGAAGTGCTTTGTGTAAACCTGTCCTTCCTGGAACAGAGAATGGGGAGCCGGGAATAAAAGTAGCCTGACAATACCACCCCGGCCTCTAAAACGTGCCTCAACATTCCTTGGGCCCTTGGTGGCATAGTATTATAGGATGGGGACAATGCTTTAGAGAACACCATCTATGCCCTTTTAAATTACTTTGCAGTACTGAGGATTGAACCCAGGGGTGCTCTACCACTGAATCTCATCCCCAGCCTTTTTTATTTTTATTTTGAGATAGTATCTCATTAAGTTGCTTAGGGCCTCCATAATTTGCTGAGGCTGGCTTTGAACTTGGGATCCTCCTGCCTCAGTCTTCTGAGCTGCTGGGATTGCAGGTGTGCACTACCACACCTGGCTGCCCTTTTTATTTATTTATTTATTTATTTATTTATTTATTTATTTATTTATTTCATTTCATTTCATTTCATTTCATTTCATTTCATTTCATTTCATTTCATTTTCTTGGTGCTGGGGATTGAACCACCCAGGGGCACTCTACCACTGAGCCACATCCCCAGCCCTATTTTGTATTTTATTTAGAGACAGGGCCTCACTGAGTGGCTTAGGGCCTTGCTAAGTTGCTGAGGCTGGCTTTGAACTCTTGATCCTCCTGCCTCAGCCTCCCAAGTGCTGAGATTACAGGCGTGCACCACCACACCCTGCTCCTTTTTATTTTTTATTTTGAGACAGGTCTCACTAAGTTGCCCAGACTGGCCTAAAACTTTCCATCTTCCTGCCTCACCCTCCTGAGTAGCTCATATTACAGGTACCCAGCTATTACCCACCTCCCCTTTTTTTTTTTTTTTTTGAGGGAGATGAAAATCAAGTTCAAAGACAGTAAGCGTCACGCGTGAAGACCCCAGCAACCAGGATAGAAGCTATACTCCTTAATTTTTAGTATTCTGCTCTTTGTAATTTCATACACTGTCTCAATTTAAAAAAAATTTTAAGCCATCACTTAGATATTTAATAAGTGGTTATTGATTAAATGATGAATGAATAGATGCTAATAGAGAGGGTTTATAAGATATTTCTCAATTCCTCTTAGAAGAAAATGTTATGACATACTTGATTTTTTTAAAAAGCACAACTCAGAGTAGTTTTAAGGAAAATAGTAAATAATGGCCCCAAATCACCTGGGACCAAATATCACTTGAGAAGAATTGGAGAACCAGGCTTGGCTACTATTTTAAGTCAATCAAACTAAGTTTAGCCAGCTGCAGTCACCTTTATTCTATTTGGTTTGCAAAGAAAAATCTCATGAGTTAGCATAAACAGCTAAAAATAAGTTGCAAGTTTCGTTTTCCATTGTTCCGTCTGGTTTTGAAACCAAAAGGTGCAAAATTCGGAGATTCACCAACACCTACGGAAGTCAACCATTCAAACTGTCACCTTACTAGCATGCTGTCCTGACGGCCACTCACCTTCTGCCAACAAATTTACACCTCTGTCCTGTCACTGTGGTCTCTTGAAATGAGTGCCTGGAATAAATAAGGCCAGTAATGGAGGGATAGTGGCTTGCATGTTAGTGGATTATCATGTCTGAAAAGGAGGCCACATAGGCCTCAGCCCATATGCTCAGCATTGATCTGAGGTGACGCTGGAGGCCCTTCTGTAGAGCAGAGGAGTAAGGAAAGCTTGAATCTCATTAAGAAAGGGCTCTCAAAGTAGTGTGTGCGGAGAATGCTTCTTGACCCTAATGCCCATGGCCTTGTGCAATTCCAAACTGCAAACCCAGGCGGCTCACGATAAATTTAATTTCAAAACCTTCTTTCCAGGGCCAAGTCTGGCAAAAAGGTGTTTGACAGAGGTGCAAATGCTTTGAAGAGAAGGTAGCCACCTCACTTGGTAGCATTCAGCTGTGGCACACGACCTGGAGAGCACTGCTGTTCCAAGGAAGCCCTCAACTGAACAGGATTGAAAGGGGACAAAGAAGGGTTAATCTCCCTCCATTAGAGGAAGGTGAAGAGAATAATCTGTGTGAAGGGCAGAACAAAGAGCCATTCCAGCAATGAAATAAATGACTGCGCAGGGGCTCGAGGGATGATTTGTCCTCAATTTTCACTGGGAGACCATTTCTTAGATCTCCAGGTCTTTACTGAGCTTTGAAGTTACAGACTCCGGGAGTGAAAGGGGGCCTGTGCCCACTCAGCAGCGCTGGAATCCGGGAGCTCAGATTCCATCAGAGGTGGGCAGGCCAAAGCCACCAGGACGCTGTGGAGGCCCAACCGCAAATGAGAAGGCGACATAGGAGTCGCATCCCCATGATGGGGAACTCCCTCCTCTTTTTCTTAGACTTATTTTTAAAAACTTTTTAAAAGTTGCTTTTGAAACTCTCTTTTAGAAATAGATTCACAAGAAGTAAAAAAAAAAAAAAAAAAAAGTACAAAAAGTACACGCTTTGTCGTTCCTCTCTGCGGTGTCTTATGAACTTCAGTGCATTGTCTAAACCGAGCCACCGAGGGACATTGGGACACTCAGCTCAGGCTCTTGCCTGATTTCCCCAGGTTTTACACACTCTCTGAGCGTCTCTGGAGTTCTGTGAAATGTTATTGTGTGTTGAGATGCGTCACAAAGTCAGGTTACAGAACTGTTTTATTATCACGAATCCCTGTGCCATCCCCTAGTCACATGCTTGCCCCAGCCCTGAGCCGCCCTATCACAGTAATTTGGTATTTGTAATTTGGAATTGTAACCTTTTGAGATTGGTCTTCTTTCCCTGGGCATAATGCTGTTGTGATGTGTTCAAGTTGTAGGTGAAGAGTGAGCACTTTTCTTGCATGAATAGTATTCCAAATTCTGGATGTACCGCAGTTGGTTATCCACACACTTGTTGACTGGTTTCCAGTTTTTAGCTGTTAGAAACAAAGCTGCTACGCATGTTCATGTACAGGTTACTTTGTGAACAACCACTTTCGTTTCTCTTGTCTAAGTACCTAAGAGTGGAACCTCTGGACCATAGGTTAAGTACATGTTTAACTGTATAAGAAATGTCAAAGTGTTTCAAACAGTGGCTGTACCTTTTCCATTCCCATCCACAGTTTATGAGAGATCCAGCTTCCCTACATTCTTATCAGCATTGGATAACGTCAGTAATTTTAATTGGAGCCATTCTAATAGGTGATAGGGGCTCCTTTGATGGTCCACAGTCAAGATTGGCAGTAAAATTTGGAGCTTTCAGGTCCTGGGGGTTGGCGCCAGATATCTCCCACCATTCCAGTCATGCTGATGGCTGTCTCCACAGCATTTTGTGCTGTCTGACATCTAGATGATGGGAAACAGTAGTGGCCTCTTGGATATGGGGGAGCTTTCAGGTTTTCCTGGTTGCTCCTGCCCACAGTGGTGGCACATTGCCATCAGGCAATGCTCGCCTCTTTGAAGCAATGACCCTTGGCCCAGCAGGCAGACTGGATAGCAGTGGCACACACTCCTTCGGGACAGAGGAGGTGATCTGAAACCTCAGGGAAGGGGTAGAGCTTGTCTGGGCCAGTGCCCTCCTGCAGTTTTGACCTGAGATTGTATAAATGTTTTTTATACCAAAGGTTAGTTAGTTAGATAGTGTGAGGAGAGGTAGGACTCAGAGTCAACATAAACAAGTAAGGGTGGGAACACCAGTGGCACTTGCCAAATCGTAGAACCCACTGAATACATCTTTGCCTTAGAACATCCTACTCTGTGACCACCCAATATTTTCAAACAGGATTTGGACACCTTGTCTGAATGTCGTGGAATTCCAATTTCTGCCTTCATAGGGTTAGAACTGGTAGCTCTGTTATTGTCACCACATAGACTTTCATGGCCCAGGATCCACATACTGTGAGCAATCAGAACTTCATCTGAGTCTCATCAGAATGTGCCTTAGCCAAGGACGTTGTTCAAGACAACATGAACGTGGGCTTTGCATAGGGCAAACAGTGAGGACTTGAACTCCCCAAGCCATTCTCAGGCTTCCATCAGCTGTACCTCTAATTTAAATTGTTGACATTGCCTGAATCTATGTGCATTGTGAACCTAGATCTCCAGATCAATGAGTTTGGGCCAGGAAACCAAGAATCAGGAGAGCAGCCATCCTGAGTGGGGACAGTCATGAGTTAATGGAGGCGTGCACAGAGTGGTGGAGCTTGGTGGTCCCGGGGAAACTCCCTGGTGTCTAAGTACAGAGGACTGGTACAGGTGAGGTGCGCCTTGAGTTCTGGCTCTTGGGCTTCCCCAGCTGTCACGGCAGAGCATGCACATGGAGGAAACTAAATGGTGATTTACAGAACCCAGACATGAACAGGGGACTATGGGGAGCTGAGCTGTCTGTGAACTTGAAGGTCAAATGATGTGATAGTGGCTTGCCAGCAGTTGAGGTAGTGGAAAGAGAGGAAGCCCAGGGCCCTGAGACACCAAGCAGTGACTGGCGGGTGTGGCCCAATGGTTTCTGCTTGTTACGCAGACAGGAGGGAACATCACACTTCCTGTTAGGAGGGCATGAGAATTTGTAAAATCTGCCTGCTGTCTGTCCACTAGGTTCTTCACTAGAGTTGTCTTGTCCATTATTTTCTAGATTTCCATGTTCAGTCCCAACCTTCAGGTCCACGCTCTCCTTCCCGGTTGTCGGAGGGAGGGCCAGCCACAGGGCCTTTGAAGAGGAGGCACCTCCTTCTTTGAAGTACTGCTAGTTTCCCCTCTGGCTCTCCTTTTCCCTTATTTTCACCCCATGGCTGCCTTGCCTGGAGATCTGCCTGTGGTTTCAGTCTGCCATTTGCCCCGCCCTGCCCTGCTCTCTTGGTTTCTGACTCTGGATGGACTCAGCTCTGCTCTGCCCCTCTGGCAGGGACCTCCTAGATGCTCTCTGCATGGCTGCCCTGTGTCCTCTTGCATGGAGCTGTAGTACTACATGTCAGGGCTTAGGGCACTGGTGGTCTGGCCTCATTAGGTGCCCAGGATGGGCACTTGGGCCCCTCCTGGGGTCAGGGCTGCACACATGTGTCTTGAGATATGGCCCTGCCTATCAGAAGGCTGATAACAGTTCCCAGGCTGAGGCAGGGGTTGTCTTCTTGTTGGTTCCTTTTGTCTGCTACCCAGTGGTTGGTGTGTTTTTGTCTAGTTCAGCCTCTGCTACTGAATCTCTTGGTGACCTCCAGGAAGTGAATGAACCATATTGGCCTCAGTGATCTCATATTTGTGGTAAGGTTTCCTGGTTCCCTAGTGAATAATAAGCTTTTTATTATACCATACAAAAGGAAATCCCAAAATGTGAAGCCAAAGAAAGAGGCTTCAAGTTAAACTCTGATTGAGATGTGTGCTATAGCTTGAGTATGGTTTCCTCCAGAGCTTTGCGTCCCAGAGGCTTGGTTCTCAGTGTGGTGTGTTGGGGTGATGGGACCTTTAAGAGGTTGGGCCCAGTAGAAGGAAATTAGGTCACAGGGCACCACCTCAGAATGGGTTAATACAGGCCATGTGGGGTGGGAACTTCCTGTGAGGAAGATCATGGTAAGAGAGCCTGGCACAGCCCTGAGTCCCTCTTCTGTAGGTGCCACTTTGTACACTCGCATGTGATCCTGCCCTCGTAATGCCATTCACTGTGAGGCCCTCACCAGAGCTGAGCAAATGTTCTCTCAAACCAGCAGAGCTGTGAGCTAAATAAATCTCTTTTCTTTATGAAGTTCTCAGCCTCAGGTATTTTGTTATAGGAACACAAAAGAGGCTAGGACAATAGACTAGCTTGGGGTTGCCTTACTTATTTTATTTTATTTATTTATTTATTTTTTGGTACTGGGGATTGAACCCAGAGACACTCCACCACTGAGCCACATCCCAACCCTATTTTGTATTTTATTTAGCTACAGGGTCTCACTGAGTTGCTTAGGGCCTCGCTAAGTTGCTAAGACTGGCTTTGAACTCTTGATCCTCCTGCTTCAGCCTCCCAACTGCTGGGATTACAGGTGTGTGCCACCGCGCCTGACCCTGCCTTATTTATTTCAAATCATTGATGTTTGTTAAATCGAATGTGCATTGAACTAATTAAATATAGATGCTTATGGTTGTCAGATTCTAATATGCTGAGAATTGGGATGGTGGATTAAAATGCATATTCTTAGGACCCCTCTCAGGGGTTCTGATGCCACTGGGGCCTGGAAGCCTGCATTTTAATATGAGAAACTAAAGGGGACCAAGGTTTGGTAATAGAGACCTTTCTAGAGCCTAAGTCACCAGTACTCATGGGGAGCTCTATAGCAGGTCATTGGACCATGTGCTCCAATTTCTAAGAATTTTTCCTAAGGTGTCCACAGGATTTATCTAAAGAATGTTTATGCATTTATAACAGTGAAATACTGGAGGTAATCAAAATGTCCATGGAAAAGATAAGTTAAGATACATCTATACATTAGAAGCATAGACATTAAAAGTCATATTTTCAGAGCATTTAGTGACTTTGAAAAATGTTTGCAACATAATGTTAAGTGGAAAATAGAGCAAAAAAACCTTTTTTTCCCCCCCTATTACTGGAGATTGAACCTGGGGTGCTTTGTTGAGACAGGTTCTCTCTAAGTTGCCTAGGTGGCCTTGAATTTGCAATCCTCCTGCCTAAGTCTCCCAAGTAGCTGGGATTATAGGGGTGTACCACTGTACCCTGCTCATCTCAATCATTTTTAAAAGAAGAAAGGAATATATACAGGAAAAATTAAAAAGAACTTCATCAAAATGCTTACAATGAATCATGCCTTGGTGTTAGTTTGTTTTCTTTTTGACATTTTGTGTAATTTTCCATGTTTTATACAGTGACTAGTTATGATTCTATTAAAAAGAATTTGTCACATACAGAATGAGAAAGAAGGAAGAGAGGTCTCTTCATAACCCAGCAACAATCTGGTTACTGCCAGAGGACTGGGTTCCACACCTGGGCTCAATGTTAAACTACTCCTTGGGTGAGGTACTTTGGTATAGTTGATGCCAAGGAACTTAGGTCAATGAGAAAGTCCTTTCACTACCTGCCACCTCGTTGCTATATTTTAGGATGATGCCTATAGGATCTGGAGCATGGAGGGGAGTTCTCCCGTCACCCTATGCAGGCTGCACTCATCATCAGAGGCTTTCAGACAAAGATGCTATCCTGGCCTCGGAGGCCCCATCCAAGGGCCATGCTTCCATGGACTGGTTTCTAAACCTCCTTTTCCCAGCATACTGGGAGCCCCCAAAGGTTTCCAGGAATCATCTTTGGTAGAAAGGTGACTCATCTATTTACCCTGGAAGATTTCAGCAAATCCCAGGTCAAACATCTCACCGAATGAGATTAGCAGCCTCTCAGTCGGGCCTCTGGGCTGCAGTCAGGCTTCCCCAAGTGGGCACTGAAGCCATATCATGTGCTTTGGCTGGTTAGAAGTGGTACTATGGACCAGATGAAAGAAAATTAGGAAACACAATTTTTTTTTCAAAACTATGATACTTAATAGCAACATCAAAAGCCCAAACACCAATACTGACCATAATGATGGTGATCACTTTCATTGACTGGACATGGACTTTATAACAACAGTTCTATCAGAGCCACCGCATGACATTTTTTAGAAGCACCATTTTGGCGGTGGGAGGAAGAAAGTCTGATGAAAACCAGAGGCTGCTTGAGTTAATAACAAAACTCAAAGTCTCCAGTGGGGTGTTTTCCAAGTTGGTTCTTGACAAGAAATTAGGGGATTTCAGTGTGAGAAATTACAAAGCCCTATTACTGTGAATTCTTAGCTTTGGTGAATGTGATGTGGGCTTATTGCAAAACCCTCTAAAGGGAGCAGCAGAAATTTTATTATGCTGACCCCGGGGGAAGGGAGCCATTTTGTGCTCTGACAATTAGAAAACCTCCGGGGTTAGAACAACTAATTGATGGAGGCGCTGCTACATGAGGCTGCTGTGTTCCTCCACATCTGTTCAGCAGGGGTCAAAGATGCCAGGCGAAGACCTTCAGAAGACCTATGCTCTGCAAAGACTATGGTCTCTCAAATTGAATGATGCAGCTCATGTGTAATTAAAACTGAAAAAAATCATAGAACCCCAAATTAAGGCAGCTCAAGTTCAAGAAAGTCTAGCTTCCTCCATGAAATCTATTTTGAAGGGTTTTTTTGGGGGGGAGAAACATCAGATATTAAAGTATTTATAAAACATGCATTTACGTACAACTGTGGCTTTTTCTTTTTCTTTTTTTGGTACTGGGGACTGAACCCAGGGGCACTCGACCACTGAGCCACATCCCCAGCCCTATTTTTATTTTATTTAGAGACAGGGTCTCACTAAGTTGCTGAGGCTGGCTTTGAACTCGCGATCCTCCTGCTTCAGCCTCCCAAGTGCTGGGATTACAGGCATGCACCACCGCACCCAGCTCTGTGGTTTTCTTTCAAATACCAAGTGTCGTCAGCAGTGAGATTCTGGTTACCTGAATTCGTGGTCACACCCCTCTTCCTGCTGTACTACGCAGCTGAAAATTAGAAATCAGGATGTTGACCCCTCCCCCACTCATATGTCAATTGCAGCACACTATCAGCTTTGAGGAGTCCTGTCGGCTAAGAGTTGAAATTAACGAGCTGCAATTAGCCGGTATCCCCAATACATGGACACTGACCTCTATCCGCCTTTACTGTGGCCTTGGCTTTGCTCTTCCTGGACCCTGTTAGGCTGGGACTCCGGCAACAGATCATCCCCACATGGCTCCAGCTTTTGAAACCTGATACTTGTTCTCAACTTACTTCTTTGGCATCCTGCTTCTAGAAAGCACTATATTCCCCCCATCAACCTGGCTTTATCTTTGACTTTCTCTGTCAGCAGAGCCAGCTCCCAGCTCGGGAGATATTTTCAGTCCCCAGGAAAATGGACTTCCAGAGGTGGAAGTATTTTTGTAAAAATTACTCTATTGCTCTATTCAATCCCTCTTCAGCCCCCTCCTGGTGTGAGGGGCCTGAGCAGAGTGGCACAGAGAGAGCAGACCAGGCATCAGGCTCTGTCATCAGTTATCTGGCAGGCTGAGTCAAACTGGCCAGTGACCGACCTTTTCATACAATGGACAATGCACGCTCTTTAGGGTGTGGATGTGGGTGCCAGAAATGTCAAGTCCAGTGGCAACATTTAATCAGAAACCAGACTGTTTAGCGAGTTATTAAGGACAACAAGAGAGGGCTAGGTACCCGGCACCTCAGGCAAAGACTCAAGTCCATTTTTATTGGAGGCCTTTACATTAGGGGCATCATAAGGCACCTACCATGTGGTTACTGAAACTTATCCTTAAGTGGAAAACTGTACCAAGATCAATAACAGTTAAAAGTCTATGTAAAATAGAAAATGAACCAAGAGATCTCCAAATAGGGCTTATAAATTTACCTCTCATTATTTCAGTAAATGTTTTGAAACTTCCTGAACAGAACAAGTTAGAGCATACATCAACTCCTCTGGGGTACTATTAATATCTCAACCTAAGCCTTTTTCAGTCTTCTTTCAAATATTTCTCTAATAATTTGTTTGAAGGTTACTCCTTAGGGATATTTCCCCCTAAGATCTGGAACAGATGAGGTAGAATAATCTCTCAAAGTCCCCAGGAACAGACAGAGCCACACACTAAGGAAACAAGGGGCCTTCCAATAAGTCACTGGGGCTCATAGTTGGGGAGCAGGATTCCAATGAGCAATTAAGATGGGATGCTTAGATCTGGAACAGGAAGGCGACAACACCAGAAGGATCCTCGAGCAAGAGGCCCCTGGAAAGAAAAGCAGGGGAAGAATGCCCTTCCTGTTTCAGTGACCACCAGCAGCAGGTGCTCACCTAAAGTCCCAGGGCTGGAGCTGACAGAGGCATCTTGAGAAGCCTCGCTGCTTCTTGCCCACATGGCCAGATGTTATCTAAGAGCATCAGAAAATTCTAAATATCTGATCAATTTTCATTTCTCCTGTTGCTCCATTCTGCAACCTTATCCTTGAGCATCTCCAAGTTCCCAAATATACTATGCCAGATAAAACGATTTCTTTTCCAAAAACTCTCCACAGTTGTCAGTGCAAAGCAGCTGCCTGACAAGGGACTACATTTCCCAGATAGCTCTGTGGTTAGTTGTGGTCACATGGCTGAGTTTTAGCCAATGAAATGTGAGGAGATGTGAAAGGCTGTACTTCTAGTCTTGGCCCATGAAAACTTCCCTTGTGAAGTGTCCCCAGCTGCCCACCCACCACTAATCAATACTGAGGATTGAACCTAAGGGTGCTCGACCCCTGGGCTACACCCTTAGCCCTTTATTTTTTATTCTCAAAAATTGCTCAGGGTAGCCTCACACTTGCAATCCTCCTGCATCAGCGCCCTTTATTTCTGGGATTACAGGCGTGGGCCACCTCGAGTAGCTGGTATGCACATTTTCACACTCTCTTCTTCTCCCATCCAGGAGTGAAGACACCCCAGGTAAATGTGAAAACCACATGCTGCAGAAGGTAGAGCCCCTCTCAGCCTGTGAATCTCAATGTTTTTGTTGTTGTTGTTGTTGTTGTTGTTGTATGCTTGATTGACCATTCCCTACGCCCAGCCCACTCTGACCTGTGGTGCTGGGGATGGATCTACCATCCCAGCTCTACCAAGTGCTCTACCACTGAGCTACAGTCCCAGCCCGGACTCGGAATGAATGCATCGTTGGAGAGGGTTGCCCCGTTGACCTTACTGTTTCATGAAATAACTTCCTTTTTATTGTTCTTGAGCCAATATGCATTTTGGGTTCTATATAGCAATTTGTCTATCCTTAATACCCGTCCTTTTTGATACAGCTGTTATTGTCAAAGGCAGACATCTCTGTGCCCTTTCCCCTTTTCTTTAAATCTTACCCTAAAATGAAAAAAGTAGAAATAGTAGACTTAAATTTAAGCAACCACTAGGGTCGAATTGCACTCACCAAATTAATGGTCACAGCATTCAGATCACGCAGCCAGAAGAACTTAGAAGTATGGCAGAGCCCTGTTTTGAGACAACCTGATCTATTAAGAAAAAAAAAAAAAAAAAGCAAAACATATTAGAATGTGGTAGTTGATTTCAAAGAGTGCTAGTTCACAAAGGAATTCAGCGCTGTTTTCTCGTAAATGACAAGCTTCCCCATTGCCTTTAAAATAAGACTCATTTTTAAACTACCCCAACGTCATTTTAACGAAGATTTTATGCAGAACACATTCACTGTGCTAAGTAAGCTATACAAGACAAGTGCTGACTCAGGGGCGTGACTTTAAAAGCCAGGAAAATCATTCTATGTGCTCTCTCTGCAGTTCTTATGTATGCCTTAATTTTTTTTTCCAGAAACTTAAAATTTTTTGAATAGGAACGTCTAGAACTCGTAAATTATAGGCTATGCAAAGACGGAAGAGTTTCTAGACAAAGTTACAACAAACATAGTATAATGTGTCTTTGAGTTCAACATCATAATAAAAGTGATGACATAAGTTGGAATGAAAATAAGCCCTCTGAGTCCAGTGTGGTGGTGTATTCCTGTAATCCCAGCCCCCCGGGAGGCTGAGGCAGGAGGATCGAAAGTTTGAGGCCAGCCTGGGCAACTGAGCAAGACCCTGTTTCAAAATAAAATAAAAAGGGCTGGGGAGGTAGTTCAGTGGTAGAGTGCTTGCCTAGCATGTGTGAGGCCCTGGGTTCAATCCTCAGCACCACACACACACACACACAAAATGGCCTTTGTAAACAGGGTATGCGGTAACGAAGGTGCACACACCAGAATGACCAGAAACGTTCTGTAAAACAGAAGTGCTGTGGACAGTTTCCCACCAGGACTGCCATCTTTTACCAGGTTAAGTGTGAAAAAACCATTTGACCGCACAGGGCACGTATTTGCCTAGAACAAAGTTTATTTTTATGTCTGACTGGTCGGTATAAGATCAGGAAGCAAACCGTCCAGAACTCTGAACAAACATTCTGACAGTTTGAATCAGAGGTGTGGGGTGGGAAATAAAGAGGAGGCCAAATGAAAGGGTTGATGGGGGGCTATATCCCCCAGGGTTTCAGCTTGTGGGTGTTTTTTTTTTTTTTTTTTTTTTCTTTCCCGATTTCTTGTCTGGTTCAATAGAGAAAAAAAGATCAGGTCCCTTGAGACCTGTATTCAGAGGGTCTCCCAAAGGCGGTCCCCACTCCCCCCTTTCAGCTGGGCCTGCCAAGCCTTGGGTGTCAGGGAACAAGATGGCGCCCACAGTGAAGGGCGCTGAGTGAGGGGGGCCAGGGTGGGCCTTCACTTACTCGGAGGCGCTGGCTCCTCTGAAGCCCAGACGCTGCCCACTCCCTGGGCTCAGGAGTTACCACCGCGTTCTTGCTGTGGGATCTTCAGTCCTTGTCGAGATCAGCTCCACATATTTTTCTGATGATGTCACTCATCCTGACTTCCTACATTTGGAAAGTTGATCTACAAGTAAAACCTTCCATGAGGTTTTTAAAAAGAAGAAAAGAAAAGAAAGGTGTGCTGTGGGGAGATGGAGAGCAGAAAGGCAGCGGCCTCCTTATTTTGAGATTGCTGCAGCTGTGAGTGCCACTCCCCAGCCAGTTTCCTGGCTGCCGAGGGAGGCCAGTGGCCCGGCCTGGGTGACGTCAGGGCCCAGCCTGAGTCATCGCCAGCAGCCCGGCTGCCCTGCCACTTGCAAGGGGACAAAAGGAACCTTTGATGTCCAGAGGCCCTCCTCTCGGCACACTCTCCGGCACCGAGCAGCAGGCCAGAGAACATTCCTGCCGCTTCCCCACCCCCTGCTGCCCTTCCTACTTCCGGAACAGTCCAGAGAGATTCAACAAGGCCTCCCCAAAGGACATCGCCCTCCTGGGCAAGAGAGGCATGGCTGCTTTCTGTCAAAGAGAGAAGCAGGAAAGCAGAGGGTTTTTCCTCTGTCATCTGCCTTCCTCCTTGTGGTGCCCACCTGACCCAGCAAGTCCAGCGGTGTTAGGGATGTGGAGAGGTGACGCGGTTCTTGTCACCAGCCCTGGGCTGCATCGGTGGTTGGTGACTCTCTTCCTCTACCTGATGCTAGGGCCATAGGCCCCAGCTCCCTCTCTGAATGCTGATACCTGCCCTGGTGCATGGCAGAAGGCTCTGAACACACAAAGAATGAATAAATGGTCATTTTAAAATAAAATGATAGAGGACATATATAATTCTTACAGTGAATGTTTAAGCCTCTATGTTAAGTGCTTTATAAAGATTATTTCATTTATTGGTATTCTCACAACAAAGCATGATTCCCAGTTCGACAGAAGAGGAAATGGATGCTCAGAGAGGTCAAGGCATTTCTCTAAAGCCTCACAGATAGTCAGGGGCAGAGTCTGGATCGTTTGATCTCCACCTCCATATTCTTTGCCACTCTGCTGTGCGGCTGGAATGAATGAAGTGATACTGACCATGTGCGGCTGGAATGAATGAAGTGATACTGACCAAGGGCCACCTAACCAGAGGAAGGACAAGAAAAAAGATAGAGATCAAATCCTATCAGGAAACAAATCAGGGATGTTCTGTCTAGGTTGGGTTGGCCTTGTGGTCGCTGGCAGGGCCAACACCTTGGCAAGTTGGGGCTCTCCTCAGAGTAGACTGGAGGGCAAGTCTATCCTCAGGTCCAAGAGGGGAAAAGAAGCTGGAGCCAGGAGAAAAAGACCTAGTGGACATGGTCTTGGGTGTGTGGAGGATTTGGGGTCTAAGCGCTGTGGTACAGGGCCTCAGAGGGGGCCCAGGCTTGCCTTTGTTGCCCTGGGCTCATGGATGCCATGGGTAGGAGGATCCGTGAAATGATGGGGGTAAGTCTGGGGACAGCAAGAAGACCCAGGGAAGGAAGATCTGGTGGCCTTCTCAAAGGTGTCCAGACCCGGGGAGGAGCCGGAGGAAGGCGAGGTGTCAGGGTAGGAGAAGCTGGCAGCAACGGAAGCAGATCTAGACTGGCCACCGTAGTCATTGTCTGCTCTTAGACTGTCCTGCCAGACATGGCTGCTCCCTGGGTCTGAGTGAGCGTCCTGACAATGGCCTCCAGGTGGGTGGTGAGAGAGGAAGTCTGCACAGGGGGTGTCAGAGGTACTCTCTCCCACTGGGGTGTCTGATTCTGTGGGTAGTACTTTTCTGCGATTCTCCTGGTGTTAACGTCCCATCCCAAGAGATGACAAAAGCCAGGAACTTTCAGACCCCCTAGGAGGGGGGTCGGGAGACCTTGGCACCCCAGTAATTCCTCTCATTCTGGGGCAGGGTGTCTGGTCACAGGGACCCCTTCTTGGCTCAGGAAGTCCATGTCTCTGATGACTGGGGACACTGTAGGTTACCTTGTTCCCAGGAGCTCTGCCAGTTGCCATTCTGGGGAATTAATTGCTCTGTGGGGGCTGAATCCCTTGGCAGGTGGAATTAGCAGAGGTGAATTTCGGAGGAGAGAAAGCCACATGCTTCTCATCAAGGGAGCAGCAGGGCCCATCAGGGATCCGGTTCACTGTCAACATCCACGCAGAGCCTGACCTTGGGCTGAGGAAAGTGCTTTAAGTTCCAGGCATTTTTGGCAGAAGGATTGTTTATTCTTTTCTTCCCTCTCTGCAGAAAATGCCTCTGGGTGCCTCCCTGCTCTGCTTCCCCAGAGACCTTGCTTGCTTCACATAGCAGGTATTTATTTCTCTGAGAAGATGAATAGAGACTGATTAATTTTCGTGCTACCTTGTAGCTCCAGGATATAGCAAACAGGAAAAGAAAGGAAGAGAGCAGATAGGTTTGAGATGCAGATCCTTGTATTACGTGCCCCGGGGTTGACACTAACAGTGACGGTCAACTCCAGGAGTCAGCCGACCATGCACTTGGGGACTTGGGGACGAGAAGAGCACCATGGCACCTCTCCCATACCCCATCTGGAGCCTTGTCTTCTTCCTTGGCTACATGCAGGTGTGCGCTGGTAATTTTCCTAAAAACCTTTGAGAGTTCAAGGGACTCCTCGGAAGACTTGTCTAAACTTGTTGCCTCTACTTGCTATCTTTTCAATCTTAAAGAAAAAAGTGAAGATGAAATTTACGCACCGTGAGGTTCGCCCACTCAAAGTGCACAACTCAATGGGTTCCAGTGTATTTACAGACTTGTGTGACCTCTGATCTAGTTCTGCAATATTTTTGTCACCCCCCAAAAGAAACCTTGTTCAGCCATCAGTCTATTGCCAGCCCTAGGTGACCATGAATCTCCTTTCCAGTCTAATAGATTTGCCTCGCCTGGACATTGCATGCACGTGGGATGATATGCTATATAGTCTTTTGTGCCTGGTTTCTTTCACTTAGCAGAGGCTTTCAAGGTTCCTCATGTTGTAGACTATTTCAGCACTCCATTCCTTTTGATGCTTCAATAATATTCTATTCTGGGGATATATGGCATTTTGTCTTCAGATCTGTTGAACATTTGTTCACTCTTTGGCTAGCGTGAGTCATGTTGCCATGGCCATCCAGGCACCAGTTTTTTGGTGGACTTTTGCTTTCATGGCTCTGGGGCAGAAACCAAGACGTAAGGGTGGCTGGGTGACATGGGAGCTCTGTATTTAATATTTTGAGGAACTGTCAAACTGTTCTGCAAAGTGCCACGTAATTTTAAGCCCCACCAGCAACATGTGAAGGTTCTACTCTCCCCTCGGCCCTGCAGGCACCTCTCTGGTCGGCCTAGTGGGGGTGATGTGCTGCTTGCTCCTTGTGGTTTTGCTGTTGTTGGTTTTTTTTTTTTTTGTACTGGGGATTGAACCCAGGGGCACTCCACCACTGAGCCACATCCCTGCCCTATTTTGTATTTTATTTAGAGACAGGGTCTCACTGAGTTGCTTAGGGCCTCACTAAGTTGCTGAGGCTGGCTTTGAACTTGCAATCCTCCTGCCTCAGCCTCCTGAGTCACTGAGATTACAGGCATGTACCACAGTGCTGGCTATTTCTGGACTCTTAATTCAATTTCATTGATTTAGATGTCTATTCTCATGCCAGTACTACACTGCTTTAATTACTTAGTTTCATAATAAGTTTAAAAATTCGTAAGTGTGAATCCAACAACTTTGTTCATTTTCAGGATTTATTTTTATTTTTGTGGCACTGGTGATCAAACCCAGGGCCTTGGACTGGGGTTGTGGCTCAGTAGTAGAGCACTTGCCTAGTGTGGGTGAGGCACTGGGTTTGATTCTCAGCACCACATAGAAATAAAAAATTAAAGGTATAGTGTCCACCTACAACTAAAAATAAATAAAGAAATAAAAATTAAAAAACAAAAAACCAAATATATCCAGGGCCTGGAGATTGCTAGGCCAGTGTCCTATCCCTGGGCTATAGTCCCTCAAGAGTACTTTGGGGTTGGGGCTGGGCCTGGGGCTGGGGCTCAGTGGTATAGCACTTGCCTAGCATGTGGAAGACCCTGGATTTGATTCCCAACCCTGCAAGAAAAATAAAAAAGTATTTGGTTATTCTGGATCCCTTATAGTTCCATATGACTTTTAGGATGAGCTTCTCAGTTTCTGCAAAAAGTCCAGCTGGGATTTAGATGATGTATTGAACCTATAGATCAATCTGGGAACTCTTCTTATCTTAAATATATTGTCTTCTGATCCCTGTTGCATGGGAGGCTTTTCCATTGCTTTACATCTTTAAGTTATTTAACAATGTTTTGTCATTTTCAGTGTAGCAATCTTGCACTTACTTCTTCTGTTAAATCTATTCCTAATTTTTTTTTTCTTAGTTGATATGGTTTAGAGCGGAAATCATTTTCGTATGTGGACCTGTTAAGAGCTTATCCTTTGGCAAATGAGAGACATAAATCCAAGCCCAGCTCCACAATTTATTAGCTGGATTCCCTACAGTTACTCTGCCTGGATCAACCTTTTCTTCATCTGAAAAAATAAATGGAAATCATAATACCACCCCATGAGTTTATTAGGCAGATTAAATAAGGTAATGTGCACATACCTATTGTGACCATGATCTTCTGGTGCAATCTTGGGTGTTGTTGTGGTCCAGTCACCAAAAAGCAATTTCAGATTAGCTTTGATTCAATACCTGCACCTCTCCAACACTATGCAGACCCCTGCAATACTTATATCCTCCTCTATGCAAACCCCACTGTACCCCACAGCTCTGACTCTGCTTCTTTCCCCCAAGCTTCCTACAAAGCTTTTTCCCCCCAGTCCTAACCAATGCCCCTCTGAGCCTTCTACTTCTGTCCAGTTCTTCTGCTGATGGGGCAGGGGAAGCAACAGGGCTGGAAAATCAGGGAACATTCAAACTTAGGTCCCATTTCTCCTATAAAGTGCTTGGTACAGTATCTGATATACAGTTAGGACTCAATAAATGTTGAACTTTTTTTTTTTTTTTTTTTATCCTGTGGTGGTTGCACTATGTTCATCTAAATGTCATGTGAATGGTGTGGGGTTCAGATCATGACCCGTGAGAATCCAGCCTGGAGGCTGCTACCCAGTAGCCCATCTCACTTCTTTAGATACGTTTAGAGAGGTTGAATTTAGAATTGTTTTTCCTGAATCATGCCTCGGGAATCAGGCCTTGGAAAACTGTAAGAAGTTCATTGTTGAGGCTCCCTGAAAAATGTTTGGGGGCTGAACCTCCTGCTTTGTCCCCAGCTGAGCATAAGAACCCTATGCTCCCTCCTCCTTTCTCACAAAACCTCCTAGTAGAGTGATTCTGAAGCTCCAGGTCAGGGGCTGGGGGTGTAACTCAGTGGGAGAGCACCTGCTTTGTAAGCACACTCCCTGGTTCCATCCCAAGCACAAAAGGAAAAAAGGAAAGAAAGAAGGGAAATAATCTGCAGGTTAGGACCCATTATTGAGCGGGCCAGCTTTGGTTTCAAGTGACAGAGTGAAAGAAAGCAACATAGAAAAGATCCAAGTCCATTATAAGTAAAACTTTTGTTTCAACTTTATAATATGTATGTGAGCTGGGTCTCTGGGAAAGTATTTCCTACTGTGGCTAAAAGTTTTTTTTTTTTTTTTTCTTTCAGCACTGGGACTGGAACCCAGGGTCTTGCACATGCTAGACAAATGCCCCACTACTGAACTGCACATACAGTCCATTTTGCTGAGGTTGGCCATGAACCTGTGATCCTCCTGCCTCCACTTTCCAAGGAGCTGAGATCACAGGCATGAGCCACTGTGCCCAGCCTCAGTATGGTGTTTAAAGAACCTCTAGGGTGTAAAGAAACCTTCTGCAGCCATCTGTGCATTTCGATGGGGATGGTAACTGTGAGTCCCAGGGATGGATCTGGGGCCATTGAGACCTTTTCCTGAATCTGGCAACCCTTGGAGAAGGATGCTTCCGTTAGCTGCGTGCCACCTCTCAGCCACCCCTCCTCTCATTCCCGCAAAGCCTGCAACTCCACATGCTGAACCTGGGCAGGATTTTCTGTTTCAAGACTCACGTATGCCTTCCTATTTGATGTTCACAACTCTCCCATGAAGTCCAGGGGTCAGATCCAAATCCCCGCTTGACCACTTAGCTCACCGAGTGACCTTAAACAGCTTGCTGGAGCAAATTGGCAAGACCAGGAGGAGAACTGGGCTCCTCACCTCCCAGTCTAGGGGCCTCGCAGGCTCTCCTCATGGGAACTGCGTAGCTTTTTTTAGAGGTATGATTCATCCGCCTGCCTTAGGAAGAATGTTTGAAAAGCAAAGACCATTTTACTTCCCCCAGCAGATCTAAAAACACAACACCAACTTTTATGGCACAAAGCACAAGCTAAATATTTCCTCAAGCCTGGGGAATAGGCATTGTCACCCCCAATATCAAAGACTACTTAGTTGAGAGTGGGCCTTCAGAAACAGAAACAAGCCCAGCAGCAGAGGAAAACAAAGTTCTCTGCTTTTGTCCTTTGTGTGGCACAGTGTCCCCTCTAGTGGCTCTGGAGGAAAATAGCCTCTGGAAACAGCCAGACAGATCCCATGTTGACGCAGTTGGAGGAGCTTTGTGAGCACTGGCTCTGTGGGTCCCTTCACTGATGAGAAACTGAGAGCCAGGTTCCCAACCAGGGCCAACTTTGTCCCCCTGGGATGTTTGGCAACATTTGGAGACATTTTTTTATTGTTGGATGGGTTGGGAGTGGGATGGGGGCTAAGTGCTACTGAGTGTGGAGAAACCGGGGACCGCCCCACCTAATCTAGAATGATCCAGCCCATGTCAGTGGTGGCAAGGCGGAGCCACCCTGGGCCCAGGAAATGAGAGACCTACCCAAGGCACAGGCAGCTCATTCATGGCTCCTGCCGAGCGTTCTCTTTCTTTTGATTCCTTTACAAACTTTAAAAATTAGAATTGTTCAGAATTCAAAAGTAATACATGCTCATAAATAAAAGCAATGTAATAAAAGACTTGAAAGAACTTTCCATTCCTTCCCCCCTTCCCAGAATCAATGTTGGGCTAGGGATTTTGCTCTGCAGAACACTTGCTTCACAGGCGTGAGTCTTAGGGTTCAATCCTCAATATCAAAAAAAAATGAACATTCTTGCTGTTTTATGAGGTTGGACTGCACTCCAATCCCAATTTGGACCATTAGACTTATAAAGCTGGTGGTTTTCCATGGCTATACTTAAGATGTTCATCCCTATTTCGGGTAGCCAGGAAGACAAGGGTCAACTCCCACAAGGAGAATTGTTTTGACTTTTCTCATTGGATTCAACAACACACATTACAATCGACTTCTTAAAATTCAACTAGTGGAACATCTCTTCAGATGGAAGATAAGGATCTCCTGTGTTTCCAGATGTTTCAGATGCTCAGTACCATGGGCTCCAAGGAGTCAAGATGACCCATGATGATCATTAAAGGGAATTGGATCACGTGGTGGTGTCTCTGGTGCCTCTCCAACATTTGAGATCTCACCATTTTATAAAGAACTTGGTTCAGGATTAGAATCTTCCAACTAGAAATTAATAACATTGCTTTGCTGTCTTTGTATCTATGATTATAGATACTTTCTATTTATACAAAGTAATGCAAAATTGGTTTTCTACTGAACATGGGGGTGTACAATTTCAGTTTATAACAAATTTGTATAGAAACCAGAGACAATTCCAATAAAAATGTCCTAATGGTACAAGATTAATTAGAGTTTGGGAAGGAGTTCTCTGACCCATTCTTGGTATGGCTGATTATATGTCATCCAATCATTCTCAATTGATAAACAAATAGGCTCCCCCCCGCATTGTTTTAAAAAAAATTCTTTCTGTTAGCGCAATGTTGGAATAAATATCCTTATCGGTCTACTTTTATACTTTGATTTGTATAGAATATATTGTTCAAAGTAAGGTTTCCGGCCCAAATTATTTTGTGTATTTTTAATTTCAATAGGTTGTTTCCAGATCATTTTCAAAAAAGTTGAGATGTCATACTCCAACCCGCAAGATATGAAATGGAATTATTCTCCCACATCTTGGATGTCACTGGAGTTATCACTCTTTTTAAGTCCAGTAAAAACTGGCATCTTACTTTTCCTTTAATTTGCATTTTTCTAATTAAGTCTGATAGTTAAGGGCAGTTACTCTGAAACCAAAATCTTTGAACTTGAATCGGAGATGGCCACTTAACATCTGTTTTCTTGGTTGAGAGTCTAAACCAAGACTCTAATGGAGGATCCTAGCAGTATCCACCTGCAGAGCTGCTGCAAGAACTGAGTGAGTTGATGTGTGTCTAAGAAAAGTACCTGAGTGATAGGGAGCTAAGGTCAAGGTCAGTGTTCCAGGTGAGTTCAAACAGTTGCTGTAAGTTTATTGACCATCTGTGTTTCATCCGTGCAGTGCCTTTCCGTTTCATTTGCCTGTTTTGCTATGGACTGGTTGGTCTGTTATTAGCTTGCAGGTGCTCATTGTACATTAGGGTATTCCGGCCTGTGTGACATGTGCTGTGAATGCACACTTTTCTCCCCTTTACCATTGACCTTTGACTCCAAGTGTAGTGTGTATTTTTTTTTTTTTTATATTTTTTAGCTGGGCGCAGTGGTGCACACCTATAATCCCAGTGGCTGGAGAAGCTGAGGCAGGAGGATCTTGAGTTCAAAGCCAGCCTCAGCAACTTAGTGAGTTGCTAAGCAACTCAGTGAGACCCTGTCTCGCAATTAAATATAAAAAGGACTGGGGATGTGGCTCAGTGGGTGAGAGCCCCTGGGTTCAATCCCTGGTATCAAACTTTTTAAAGTTGTAGATGGACATAATATCTTTATTTTCTTCATTTTATATTTTTAATGTGGTGCTAAGGATCAAGGCCAGTGGCTCACACATGCTAGGCAAGGGCTCTACCACTGAGCCATGACCCCAGCCCCTGTAGTGTGTATTTAAATAAACAACATTTACGTTTGTGTGAAGCTGAACAGTCCTCTTTATGGCTGTTAGGTTTTGTGTCTTGATTCTAAAGATCTTCTACCTTTAAACAAATGGACTTCAAATTTTTTTGTTGTTAAAAGCCCTACTCCAATTCTTTGAGAATTTATTTTTAAAATTCCCCATATTTGCCTGGACTGATGTTAGCCATATTTAGCTAGTTCAGTGGCAGTGACCTACCGGTCACCTCCATGGGAAGATTAGAGGGGGGATTATCACTACTGCACCCTCCCTGCTTCTGGTGATCCACGTCCAGATGCTTTTTGCCCCTGCGGCTTGCTGGGACTTTAACAGAAGGTAGATGTAGGCCCAGGATTTCACCAATAGGAAGGTCATCCAAACAGCCTAACTTGCCTCACACCTGGCACATTCTCTGATCCCACTGTCCTTCCTGAACAGGGCCACCTTGGCCCTGTCCCCTTAGGTGAGTTGGAAGTGTTCCCTTTGGGATAGCCTCATGCAGGCTGTCCTAAGGCCGCTTGCCCATGCCACTGGTCTAGAAGTGCCGTTCCTCAGCCCAGTCCCACCCAGCTGCTGCATGGGACACCCTTCCAAATGCCATTCCTTCCTTTCCAGTGCTCACAGGGCTCAGTGGTACCCACTTCAGTTAAAGCTATGGACACACAACTTAGGTTTCTTTCCTTGGCTTCTCTTTCACAGCAATTTCATCAGCTCCAAACCTCTTTTGTTAATGCCTTTGGCCCCTCCACCCCCACCTCCACTGCGTGTGCTCACACACACACACACACACACACACACACAAAGCTGAGTGTTCACTCATGAAACACAGTGGCAGAGAAGTTAATTGGTGTCTTAGCCTTTTTACTGCTGTGGCCTTATCAGCAAAAAAAGAGTGATAATGTAATTTTTTTCTTACCCTTGAGTCCTGTGATCTGGACTGGCTCCCTTTCCTTAGTGGGGGCGGACAGCACTTTGTACTTCAAAGCTTTTAAAATAGAAAAGTTCCTGGGTTCCCAGGAGAAAGTCCCTCCACTCAGATCTTTGTTTGAAACCTAGACTTTAAAGGAATTCTTCAGGATAGTGGAGACAGTTGCTATGGTTAAAGGAGAGAAGTGTGACCCAGCCTTATTGGTGGCATCCCTAAGTCAGGGAAGTCTGTGAGCATAGGTGAGAGTGTGTGTGTGTGTATATGTGTGTGTGTAGGGGGGAGGGTGTAGGGTTCCAGGGTGGCAGGGGTCTGCGTCCTACCACCACCATAGGAACTCAGGTGGGTGTCTACCAGACAGCCTATGGAAGCTGGCTGTACACTGTGGCTCTAAGAGTCTGGGTGGGGGTCTCAATGACAACCTATGGCCAGCAGAGATGCCAGCACAGTACCAAGAAGCCCCTCCAAGTTCCCTCCACAAGGCCTGACTGGCAGAAAAGTCTAGCACACCCAGTAGCCAAGGCACAGCCGCACCGTGGCAACCTCTATGGTCTGACTCAGGATACCCCTGTTTCCCTGGCTCCATGGAGGGGACAAGGAGAGCCAGGGATCATGACACTGCATTCTTCCCCAGTCTTAGAGAGTGAGGACACTGAAGCCAAACTTAATGTGATTTTAGACAACGCAGAAACGGGACATTCTTCACACCTGGGTCTGGTGGAGCAATTCTTACTTGTTAACCACATCTCTCTCTATGATGTAATCTGTGAAATTTCCCCAAGAGAGGGGCTCCTGCTTTTTGAGCAGCTTCTTCAACTCCACGGTAATCTCTACCTGTTAGAAAGTCTCTCCTATCTATACAGCATGCAGAAGTTAGCTTATAATATGCATATGTTACCTTAGGGAAAACACAAGGTCTTAGGATCTTGGCAAAAGCTTCCCCCACTCATTCTAAAAAAATGACAGAAACAGGGTCTTCAAGAAGAACCACAGATGAGCCCTGAAACTGGGCCTAGATCTAAGCCTTGTTTATGCCCGTGAGTCTCCCAGTGCCCCGTGGGGAATCATCTGAGAAGCAATAGGGAAGTGAAGGCTTTGTGGATTGTGTTCCTTTGACTCCATCAGACTTTGGAAGTAACACCACTGTGCAAAGAGCAATGTGTTAGGTATCTCAGAAGTAGAATATATGGGTCCTTCCAGAAGGATGGCATTGTCTCTTTGGAGAGAGATGTTGATAGGCCATGGAATGCACAGTGGGGCTGGGCTGACCATAAGCAAGATGGCGCACGGGGAACTCAGATGGTCACAAGGACAGGATGAACTGGGGAGATCTCCCTGGAGGAGAGTCCCTGAGAGGACACTTGCTGATTTTGCCCATCCAACTTCTTGATTTCAGTCAGCTGGATGAGACAGGTGAAGGGCAAAGAGGAGTTGCTCCAAAGAAGGGGATGGGACTTGGACAAAGCGCCAGAGACGAGAACTGTCACTGCCTGGCTGGAAGTAATGGGAATTAGACAGAGTCAGGCCTGAAGGGTGAGACCAGCTTGAGACTGGTTTTCAACACTAGGCAGAAGAGTTCAGCCATGAGGCAGCTGGGTTTTCGCATGGGAACTCCGTGCTGAGAGCAGGGTTTAAGGAGGATTAGTAGGAAGCTGCTGCGGGAGATACCAAGTGTCAGGGGTTCTGTGGGCTAGCAATGATTTCTTTGTAATGATGCTTATGGTATTTTTTTAAAGTTGACTTTGAGCTGGAAGAATTATGTGTATTGTATGTAGAGCTTCTAAAGAGGTTTATACATTGCTATGACTTAATCCACACTATTAGCAAGGGATTATTGATTTATGAAATGAACAAGTCCAATCAGGAGGATCTGGGTTGAAGAAATTTGGGAGAAGACACACAAGTGTTGACTTCATAAGGTGGTTATGAATTGCTGCAGAAGTTGGCTGAGGCCTGGGTTGTCTTCCAAGACCACACTCACAGTGTGGACAACTTGTGGCATCCAGGATAGTTTCCAAGAAAGCAGCTCAGACAATGGTGAGTAATGATGAGCCAGGACTGTCACGTGACACCTGCGTTTGATGCCTCATTCGCCCGCCATGTGCATTTCTTCATTCCCCCACTCATTCAAGCATTTATATTTCTGAAGGCTCCGTGGAAGGTGTGGGCTTCAGCGATGTGACATGTTTCTAGAGCCAGTAGGAGAATGATGGCACTTCAGAGCCCTTGTTATCTCTTTCCTTCTCCCCACTCCCCTGTACCCTTCCCTCTGGAAAACCCAAATATTGGTTGTCTTGGCAGATGATGTGTTCTCAGCTTTCCTTCCATGAGTTCCAGTGTCAACTCTTCCTTTGTGATAACAAGAGTGAAGATATTCAACAAGAAGCTTCTAGAACTCTTTACTTCTGCCTACCTTCCAAGGGATGTGAGTTGGAGGAAGTTCTCTGGTTTAGCTGAGCTGAGGTTAGGGATGCAGAGTGAAAAGTGGGGGACTGAGGGGATCAGCCTGAAGGGAAAGAGTTCAGGGGTCCCTCAAAGGGGAGGATAAGGGTTGGGTTGGAGTTTGAAGGTTTGTCTTGGAGAGAAAGAAAAAGGGGGAGAGAGGAGGGAGAACAGAGAAGGTGGCACAGACAGAGACTGGTGGGGAGAAAAGAAGGGGGTCTCAGTCTGAGTTTTCTTGGAGATCAGAGGGATGAGGGAGGGACTCTTCCCTCTCTGGAGGAAGTTTTGCCGGTGCTATGCTGTGAAACTCCCTCACCACGGACCACACTGCTACTTTTCAAGGCTTTGGGGTGGGAGTCAGAGAGGGGCTATGGTTTGAATGTGTCCCCTAAAGTTTGAACTTGGAAACTTAATCCCCAAAGCCTCTGTGTTGGGAGACGGGGTCTTTGGTGAGGTGTGAAGTCATGAGGGCCCTGCCTATATGAATGAATACCATTATAAAAATGGTGATGATGGGAGTTTGCCTTGTTTTGCCCTTCCGCCTTCCTCCATGTGAGGGTACGGTTTTCTGCTCTCCAAGGGAACACAGTGCTAAAGGTACCATCTTGGAAGCAGAGAGCAACTCTCACCAGATGCCAGCACTTCAATCTTAGCCTTCTCATCCCTTAGAACTGTCAGAAATACATTTCTCTTCTTTATAAATCACCTACTCTGTGGGATTCTCTTGTAACAGCACAGATTTTAGTGCGAACCATTACTCATACTGAAGACAGTTGAGTTTTATTTGTGGGTTCTGTGTCACCCTCAATTTTGCAGCCAGGTTTCCTCAGACATCTTTGTGCAGGTTTGATAGCTGAGATCCTTGCCCTGTGAGCTTGTCATGGCCAGGGATATGACTTCTATGGCTTCAGCAGGGAGTGACTTAGCTCAGCATGACTGCTCTTCCAGCTGGGAAAATTTGGGCTTCACCCTCTTCCCTACTTGGGGAACTGGTTGTGGTAAAGATCATCCCTTTGGTCTGCCCTCCAGCTGACTCCTTTTGTCATGCATAAGGAAAGCTGGGATTCCTGGCTTTGAGTCCTTCCCAGTGCCCCTCTCCCAAGAGCACCATCACCCCCACTTTCCTAGCCACTTCTTCCGCCCAGCCTGCCTGGCCCTTCCTGCATGGAGAGTTTCCGCCATCCTTGCCCTCTGGCTTACCTTTCTTTAAACTTGAAGTCTGTCTTTGACGCTCTCCTCCTCTACACATCTGCACTCTGAACATACTCTGAATTCTACAAAATCTGGCAAAACTTTGATTCTGAGAGTTTGACTTATCACTTGGCTATTTCATAATTTATACATATCTGGAGGATATTTATTTGTGTGTCCCCAGAATAGGTGGGTGCTGGGGTCACACTTCCCCGGCTAACCACATGACTCCCTTCAACCCTCTAGTCGGGTCTCTGCATGAAATAGCGATGCTCTCCCAGTCCCTGCTCCTTTTCCTGATTTAGTTTTCTTTACTACTTCCTATATAATATATTTATTCATTCGATGGCTGAATATCTGTCTCCCCTATTTCCTTAGATGTAAGCTCCATGGGGGCAAGGGCTTTCTCTGTACTTCCAAGCTGAGACTTATGCCTGCCCGAAGTTCTCAGTGACTAAGTGAGTTTCTGGTAGGATGCACTCAGTCAAGGTAGAACTGAATGAATAATCCGAAGAGCACTTCTATGAACATGAACTCACAAAAGAGATTATAACCTTTGTTCATATTGACATTTTGAGCAACCTGAGGTTCAAATAGTATCCTCTCTTTCTTGTCCATTGGAATTAAAAAATCCTCAAAAATATAAGCTTAACTCAGATATAAATAATAATTGTTAGATAAAAACTGCACTTAATTTTGAATAGTTCTAATTTATAATTTTGAATCTTGAGAGAAGCAAAAAGGAAAATTGATGATGTACATTTTTTTTGTACTTATAAAGAGAATGATGATTTTTCTCTTTATCAGACAATCTTTATTTTGCTAATGCTGGACTTGGGCCACATGTTTGAAATGAATGCATGTCATCTGCCTGTTTAAAACAAAAATGTAAGTGATACATCAGAAAGATTCATAAAACATGTATGTACTGTTTAAAGGATACATGCAAAGTAAGCAACTCCTTCTAAGCAAATAACAGCAAAACCAGCAATCTAGGACCCCCAGCACCCCCTCCTTGAGTCCTCAGCACAACTGCCTCCTTGTCCCAGGGGGGATACATCCTGACTTGTCTGATAATTTTTCACTGACTTTTATGTGTGTGTGTGTATAATTTTTTTTATTTATATATGTATCTACATATAGTTAATTTTTATTTGTGCATATATATAGATTTACAAACCATGTTTTATAATTTTTGAAGTTTTATCAAAATAATGAAGCATATTGTTAAGAAGAAAGTAAGTGACATCATCAATGCTTCCTGTCTTCTCCAGTTTATTTCTTACCTTTCTAGACATTTCTTCCAGTTTATTTCTTACCTTTCTAGACATTTCTTCTGGTAGATCCCTCCATACCTTTAAGCAATGCCCTTTTATTGCTAGTGCATGCCAGCTGTATCCTCGTTAAGAGAGTAGAGGTAGAGGAGAGAAATGCTTTTATTGACAGAACAAGTTTAGAATAGTATCTGACCTGTCCTTAGTAACACTGAATATTAGAAGGCATTGGAGCAATTTTTTGATGTTCCAAGAAAAAAGTGACTTTCAAATGTTCTGTTCACCAACTATCAATTAAGTGTGGTAACTGAAAATTGAACAGCTAGACAGTTTTTTTTTTTTTTCCCTGAAAAAGTTACCTAAGGATCTGTTTCAGTAAATAAAGGGAGTAAGACCAGAAGGCACAAATGTGGGCTTCGGGAAGCAGTCTGACCCAGGGAAGACCCTGGTTCTAGAGAGCAAGCTGTCCAAACGGGAGCAGGGGAGGTCTCAGGAGCACCAAAAAGGATTTGATAGGGATATATGATTATAGAAAAAGATTAGATGAACTTGAGGGATGAAATAATGGCAAGGATTCTCAGAAAATCAAATTCAAACTCCAGGGGAGAAAGAAACCCCCCCAAAACTAAAAGGTTATGAAAAAAGAAATGTAATCAGAATGATTACTAACTCTATATTAAACAATATTTTTTCATAGTCACAATAATATAAACCCTGTTACTTGTTTTCAACTCATAGAATAAACTACAGAGAGAATAGAAAGGACTTAGTTTTGGTTGCAGAACCGATTTGGAATATCATAGAGGATCTTTTCTCTATCTCTGATATATAAATGTACCGACTCTATGTCTAAGAGTTTCACATCCTTTAGCTGTGGAAATATCTTCTATTTTTTCATTATCTATTTTCTTTTTGTGTACCAACATCCTGGATTAGCTTGAATCCAAAGCTTCTGTTACACACACACACACACACACACACACACACACACTTTACAAATGTGTTTTAAATATCCATGGTCTCTACAGTTTTTCCGATTATTCCTTTTTCATTGTGTCCTGTTCTTTTATGATGCAGTATCTTCTTAAATTTCTCTTAGGATGCTAATTGGGAGTTTCTTTCTTCCCTTCTGTCCTTCTGTCTCTTGTCTTACTCTTTCCTTGGATCATTCCTGTATTTATTTTTAACCTATATTTCATGTTATAGCCTTTCTTCAAATACCCAGTCATCTTCAGTTGTCTTTACTTCAGAATGAGGCAATAAGAGTCTAACTTTGTTTTTAGTATCTGTTGTAGTTTAGATATGAGGTATTCTCCCCAAAAGCTCCTGTGTTGATGAGGGAATGTTCAGAGTGGAAATGATTGGATTGTGAGAACTATAACTTAATTAGTTCAGCCTAGTTTGAATGTACCAACTAGATCGTAACTAGACAGGTGGGGCATGGCTGAAGGAGGTGGGTCACTGGGATTGTGCCCTGAAAGGGTACATCTTCCCCGTGACTCTCTGCTTTCTCTCCCTGCTTCCTGGCTGCCATGAGCTGAGCTGCTTTCTTCCACCACACCATGATTGCTGTTCTGCCTCACCTTGGACCCAGAACAACGGACTCGACCAACCACAAACTAAACCTCTGAAACTGTGGGCCAAAATAAACTTTTCCTCCTCTAAAATGTTCTTGTCAGTTATTTTATCACAGCAACACAAAATTGACCAACATGGTACCTAAATGAGGCTCATTATTTGGGGACTTTACCATGTGGTGCTTTATCTCTGCCAGGTAGTTGTAGTGTGATCTCAGACAAAACACTCTATACTTTATTTTTCGAGAGCATTAAATGAATTAGAACATAACTCATGGTGGTACACTATAACTATTTGCTGCTTCTATTAACTATAGTAAACTATAGTAACTTGGTAGGGACCCTGCTGTTTAGCTAGGGAACTCTTAAATGATAGCATATCAGGGGTCTCATCTCTGAGAGGAGTGCAATGTTGTTGAGGGATTTTTTTTTTTCCATTTTTCTTTTGGGTGAGGTGGGGAGAAGCAGGTGAGGGCTTATCTGGCTGACAGTGGGAAAGGCACCAACTGTTCCTTTGTGGTATTTTATTAATCACCTTAGCGTCAGCTCCACCATTCACCCAGCTGGTGTTTGTGAATTTCCTAGACTCCAAGTGTTGCAATGTGAAAGCTTTCCCCCTCAGCCTGTCCTTCTCTAGCCCTCACTCATGGAGCACAGGTTTGGCTTCCTTTCTCTCTCCTCTTCTGCCACCACTCCTCCATCCACCACCGACCTTCCAGAAGTCACTCATCTGCTAAGAACCCCTTTACCCCTGCTGGATGCTCTTTACTTTTCTAAGGCTTTCACCATGATTTTCACAGGAATCTGGAGAGGACAGACCAAGCACACTTCATCTGCCATCTTTAATCACACACTCGTGAGCTCTCCCGCAGCTATAGTGACAGGTTCTATGTTTGAAATCCTAGCTCTTGTATGTGTGTTTTCTCTTGGTTGTAGGTCCTTTAAGTATGGGCAAGATGAAGAAGGGAGGGGAGAAAGGGCATGGTAGCCACAGTGACTTTCTTTAGTTGAGAGCCTTTGGGACATGGGCTGCTAATGCATTCCCTTCAGATACAGTTGATAGTCGATGAGAATTTGCAGTCAGCAGGAGAAAGGATTTTAAGTGAAGGTTCAGAAAAGACATTGTAAGAGAAATGATAAAAATGAATTACTTAAAGAGGGAGAGATAATTACTTCCAAGTTCCAAAGTTATTACAAGCATTTCTTTTACTCTAACAACTACCAGATCATTCCTCCAGGACATTATTGAAGGAAATTGGTATGTATGCAAGCTCAAGAATGTATGTGGGCTATTTCTTAAAAACAGAATGGTAAACTGGGCGCGGTGGTGCACGCCTGTAACCCCAGCACTTGGGAGGCTGAGGCAGGAGGATTGCGAGTTCAAAGCCAGCCTCAGCAACTTAGCGAGGCCCTAAGCAACTCAGTGAGACCCTGTCTCTAAATAAAATACAAAATAGGGCTGGGGATGTGGCTCAGTGGTTGAGTGCCCCTGGGTTCAATCCCCAATACCAAAAACAAAAACAAAAAAACAGAGTGGTAGTTTCATTATGAATAGCCATCATTTATTGGCTTATGATTCACTATTTCCATGACATTTGTCATGTGAGTATATTGTGTAAAATTAAGCCACTGCTTTGAAGCTCAAGTTGGTAAAAGTCACAAGCATTTATGACATTTAAGCATTTTGAAATTTAACTGGCATGTTAATACAACTTCAGTAAATTAAAAACTATCCTTCAAACAAAGATTTAGAAATAATAATAGATGGCGACCACAATCCTAATGAAGATATTTGCTAATAGCTAATCCATGTTAAAGGAACATGAGTCTTAAACATGTCTTAAGGGCCAGTGACGTTCTAATTAGAACAGCAGAAACCACTACATGTGTACACAACAGGGAATTTAATACAGGGAATTGGTCACACTGGTGACAGAGAATAGGAGATGCTTAGGGCAGTGACAGCAGGAAGTCACGCCCAATCCTGAGTTAAAGGAACAATCAGATCATCACTGGGGTCACCCGGGGCGGCTGGAACCGGGTGGGCCTTTCTGGCAGCGGCTGGAACCAGGCCCCAGCTGCTATCAGAGGCACCCTTCAAAGCTGAGATGCTTAGGGAAGGACATGGGGCCCCTCCCCTTCCTCCTCTCTTGGCTGAGCCCAGCTGGAACCCATGTGACCTGGAACCCCGGAGGAAAGCTGTTTACAGAGGTCAGCCCCAGGAGATAAGAGCAGAGCAGGCAAAGGGTGAAGGATGGATCTGAAGCAAACAGTGCATAACTACAATGAAGACATTGCCTTAAACACAGTACAGACGTCTCTACGTGAATACGTGCCAAGGGACTGCATGTAAACACGCGTGCATACCCCTGCAGCACTGACTGCGCAAGTCAGCCATGAACACTGCTGATATGGCTACCAAATAGACGACGTGTAAAACATTTTAAACCGGAATCACACCAATCAGTCAGCTTGTTATTTTTGTCACCAGTCTTAACCCTGGGGTGCACACCATTCCCACAACCACAAAATGTCCCGCAAGCCACTCAGGTACAACTCGTAACGGCATCTAAGTTCGATATTCTTCAGTGGTTTTCAGGAGAACATAAGAGAATAACATTCTGAAATCTAAGAAAAGGTCTTTGGTTCTTCCTTCAAAAAAGCTAATGTTAGAGATCCGGAGCTGTCCGCCCTCTCTGATTTCCTCCTAGCAGACGGCAGAACTATGGTAGACAGCTCCTTCTTTGAGAGGCTCTGGGATCCAGAGGTCATGTGGAGAAGGCTGGAGCTTGGCCTTCTCAGATGTGAGCAGCAAGCCGCCAAGCAAACCCAGACAGCCTGTGAGGCAGCAGGGCGCCTCTGGCCCGTGCTTTCTAGAAAGCTTGAGGCTGGCTAGGTGGAGTGGGCCCAGCTGGGCCTAGCTGGGCACTGACTCATTTCCTACTTGGTTCTCCTCATCTGAGCAACTCTCCCATTGCTCAGGAAGACTTCAAGTCAAAAGGAAATTAAAACACCAAGCTGTAGATTGGGCAGCCCTTCCCCCACCCTGTCTTTTGTGGCAATGGTGGAGTCACTTGGATGAAGGGAAGAGAACTGTGTGATTCATTCTAAATGACAAAATTGAATAGAAGGGAGAGAAGGAGAAAGATAAATTAAAGGATAAATTCAGGGGAAAGGGCTAATGAGGAAGCTTCCCCGCTGATGGCTCACCTCTATTCCCGCACCCTTGAGCTCACCCCTGCCCAAATTCTAGGTTAGTCACAGAGTGAATCCTTGGGGTGTTAAAATAGCCAGATGGCTCAGACTGCTTGAGGTGAGACCCAGATCTCAGCACTCTTTAAAGGGCCCCTGTGATTTCAGTGTGCAGCCAGGGTGGGGAACCTCTGAGGTGAGCCCACCTTGGGCACAACATGGCTGAAGGTGGACAGGAGTTTTGGAGAGAGGGGATGTCTTTTACTGCTAAGAAATCACAGGCACTGTTTGGAGCTGCAAAGCCCCAAGATGAGTTGTTCAGGAAAATTTCTTCCGCCTCCCTAAACAGGAAACTGCCTCTGTACCCTTGCTGGGGAAGGCTTGGCCTTCTGCCCATGCCCCTCTGAGCAGAGGTCTGACTCCTAGGGGCCCTTTGAGAAATCTGTGGGGGTGTTTTTAGTTGCCATAATGATCTGGTGGTTGAGGACCCCAGAGGAAACTAAGCTGTTAGAATGGCCAGGGAGGCACAGGGGACCTATTGTCGTTCCATGCTTCAGCAGGCACTTAAGAGAGGTGAAGGGCTCCTGGCTCTCTCCCCTCTATCGCCCCCACTACACACCCCATGCTCTTGGCAGCCTTTCTGAGCTTAGGAAGAAGAATGTGCTCCCAAAGGGAAGCTCAGAGGTGGGTCCAGGGAGGAGATGGGAGAGTTCTCTCCTTGCATAATCAGTCCACGAAAATTAGTTCTTCCCAATGGGGTCAAAGGTAAATCAGCAGAAGCACTCTGAATCTTACAGGAAGGCCATGGGGAAGGGAAAAGGAAAATCTATCCTCGCAGCCTGGGGTCTGCTTGGCTCCATGCTATAGGAGAGAATGAGCTGCAGGCTGAGCAGAACCTCAGTGCTCTTTGGTGTAATGCCCTTGAATCCCTGTTGGCCCAGTTCACCATTTCCCAACACAGGGAACCCAACAGGAGCTGTCCAGGCCTGCATCCATCGCCAGGCAGCTCTGTGGCACTCCACATCTGCATGCCCCGGACCATCCCTTTCAACCCTCTTGAAACCAGTCAAAAAACAAAGTTCTGCCATCCAGGAACACTGGTCTCCCTTTCCCACAGAAACCACCCTTTTCTTTTCACCCAGAATGGGTGCCCTATCTTTTCAACCCACGCGAACACCAAGTCTGATCCAGCTTCTTTCCTTGCATCACATTTGGGTGAGGTTGATTACTCTCAGCAATATACAGTAAACCCTAGGTCCTTTCTAGAAGTATCTAGAAATGCAACAGGCCTACCTACCCTCTTGGGAAGATGGCAGTTACTTCATTCTTCTGTAGGAGGGCTTCTTGCCATAGCAGCTGTGACAAAGTAATTCCCCCTTCCCACCCCAAAGATGTCCACATTGTAATCCCGATAATCTGAATGTGTCACCTCACATGGCAAAGGGGCCTTGCAGATGTGATTAACATCATGGACCTTGGGACTGAGAGGTGAGCACAGTGTAATCACATGAGTCCTTGAAGCAGACAACCTTTCCCAGCCATGGTCAGTGAGGACCATGTGACAATGGAAGAAGGATTCAAGAGACGCAGCTTGACTGGCTTTGAAGTGGGAGGAAGAGAATCATGAGCCAAGGAACAGGGGCAGTTTCTAGAAGCAGGGAAGAACTTCAGAAACCCTTCTAGAAACAGCTTCTCCCCAAGAACCTCACAGCCCTGCAGAGCCCTTAGTTTAGGTGTAGTGGTACCTGTGTCGGACTTCTGACCTATGGAACTGTCAGATAAGGAATGTGTGGTTTAAGCTACACGGTTTGTGATGATTCTTACAGCAGTGACAGAAACCTAATTCAGTAGCTCACTAACCCATGGTCAAGGCTAACCACAGTGGGAGGACCTCTGTCCTGCTGTTACTGGATGCAAAGTCCCTCTGGGTTCCTAAGGTAGCAAGGAGGCAGGGGTAGATTTTGTGCTTTGTACATGCTGTTTAGATCCAAGACCCTCAAGGTTCTCAGGATCCCAGGTTTCTCTCCTCCTTCCTTAGAGACCTTGAGTAGAAAAATTTGAAGATCGCCAACAAGAGAGTGGTGTCCTCATTTTTGTAATTTACACAATGGAACTTGTTACTAGGGCCTGAAGACAAGAAAGACAACTACCACAAATATGAGCCATGTAACCATCTCAGGATTATACCATGCTCAAAGCAGAGATTTTGTGGACATTTCTTTACCCAGAGAGTTGTCTTTGATCTCTATCCAGTCCTAACTCCACTGAGGTTGCTCAGGATACTGGTGCTTTTCTCTGTGGCAGTCCCAGTTGGCCTGCAATCTTCAACCAACAGGGGCTGAGGATAGCCCTTCTGCTGGTGCAGACCAGAAGACAGAGCTTCTTTGTGGACAAGAAGTCTATGCATGTAGTGACAGCATTAGGTGCCATGCTGGATTCTTGACCACCAAGGGAGAACATTCCACCTGCTTGGTTTCCTTTGCTGAGTATCCCCCCACCCCCACATTTCCTAGCTCACCTGCACCTGGGAGGAGTCCAGCCCTGCAGCCTCACCAGCTAGAAAGGACTCATGTTTAGCTTCATTTCATCATCTCATCTCCCAGGGCTCTTGTGTCTGCTCCTTGGTACTCCCCACCACAGTGACTTTCATGACTTAACACTGAGTCCAGAAGTCACCAGATGATGCTGCCATCCTATACCCTTGAAGGGAAACCCCCTGGGATTCTAGACAGTCCCAAGATTAAACTGGAGAGTGGCGCAGTTCCTAGGGTGGTGGTTGCTGGGAATGGACCACCAGTTCCCTGAGTGCAGAGCACCACCGCTGCACCTCTGATGGCTCCCTGTGGTCACTTGCTCACTTCTTTGCCCTAAACTTCCTCCAACCAGCAACCCCCCCACCAATTCTGACAATACAGCTTGCCATTCCTAAGGTGCAGGTGGCCAAGGGAAGGTGGCCTTCTGACTTTACATTCACTATGGTAAACATATCCACGGGTGTACATTTTCTCCATGGAGATGGGACAGGGCTCCCTGCACACATGTAGGCTTCTTCCCTTTCATTTAGTTTTATTCCTGCCAAATAATCCCCTGCCACCCCACCCTGCCATGTTTCTTTCTTCCTGAGCTAACGGCCTTGCCTGAGATCTTCCTTCTCTCCCTCTGTGAATGGTCGTTGCTCTCAAGGCCCTCAGTCTTCAGCTGCTCCTTGGCCTCTTCCCATTGCCTGTGAGCAAATCTCCCATTTGTCCTTGCTGCCTTCTCTCACTTACTTTCCTTCAGGGCTGAACCTCTGCCTCCATCGGATCCCTTGCAATCTGGGTGTGTCCTGCTTCTCCTCGACTGTGTCCCCAGGAGTCACCAGGCATCTCCTCACTGCCTAATCCATGGCCTCTTTTCAGGTTGGTGAATTACTTTAGATTTCCCAAAAGTAAAAAGAATAGTATAATACACACATACATCCATTACCTAGGTTTAACCATTGTTAGCATTTTGCTGTAATTATCTACATCCATTTATTGTTGCATTATTATTCAATAGATTGCAAACATTCTGATATTATACTCTGAAATACCTCAGTATATATTGCTGGAAAATAAAGATATTTTCCTACACAATTATGGTATCATATCACTCCTATCAAAATTAATAATTCCATAATATCATCTTACACTTGCATTCCATATTCCTTTCAATTGTCCTGAGGTGTCTTTCCAGCTGGCATGTTCAGACCAGGCTGCAGCCACAGAGGCTCACGGTTGAGGGGTGTCTTGGTCTCCACCCATGGCCTTGGGCAGCGTTTGCCTCTCTGACACAGATCCTTCTGGAAGACCTCCCTTGCATTCCATAACATCCACTCTCTCTCTTTGTTGTCTACTCTCAGCCATTAATTTTTTCACAGGCCTTTTCTTGCTAAGTATCTTTTCAGTATTTGTCTTCACAGGGTTCTGCCTGCTCTTCATCCTGACCTTAAACTTGCTTCCTGGCAACATACCCAACACTACCCCATTGCATGACCATCCCGTCTGCTGCTGGCTGAACCACATCTTGTTTACCCATTCACCAGCTGATGGTATGAGGGTTGTTTCCATTTTTCGGCTAATGCTGCAACGAACAGCATTTGTATACATCATTAGCATTTGTTTATAAGCTCTTCATCTTTTAATTTCTCTTGAGTACATACAGAGGAGTGGAATTGTGGGGCCATGTGGAAACTCTAAGTTTAATGTTTAGGAAACTGCCAATACACTTTTGCCAAATTGGATTGTTTTGCAATCCTACCAGCAACGTATGAGGGTCCCCATTTCTCCGCATCCTCACCAAAGCTTATTATGGTCTGACTTTTTGATTTTGACCATCCTGGAGGGTGGTCATTGTGGTTTTGATTTGGATTTCCCTGATAATTTGAATATCTTTTCACATGCCTATGAGCCATCTGTATATTTGCAGGAAGCAGGAGTAGGGAGTCTATTTGGATCCTTTGCCAACTTTTCACTGGGGTTGTCTTTTTATTATTGAGTTGTAAGATTGAGCTTTCTTAAATTTTCTAGATACAAGTTCTTTTAATAAGTATGATTTTCAAATATTTTCTATTCAGTGGGCTGTTTTAGGATGATTTATAATCATTCTTATATGCATAGTTTCTAGCACAGTAAGCATTTGATATTGATTGAATTCAATTGAATTTCTCACAGATCCTCAAGGCAAAGTCTTCAGTCATCTTTTTCTCACCATTCAACTTTCACTTTATCTTTTAGAACACATGAAAAATACAAATAAAAATGATGAATATGAATAGTTTGGATTGAATATATGCATTATTTGTTAGTCAATTTTCTGTTACTGTAACAAATGCCTGACATAATCAAATTATAAAGAGAAAAGGTTTATTTTGCCTCACACTTTTGGAGTTCTAGTTCCTGTTTAGTTGGCCTCCTTGTTCTTGGGCCTGTGGCGAGGCAGCATGTCCCAACAGAGAGTGCAAGGTGAGGCAAGCTGCTCATGGTGGTGGCAAGCAGAGAGAGAGTGAAAGAGAGGAAGGGGAAAGATCCCAATGTCCAGGGCACACCTCCAATGATTAGAAGACCTCTCACCAGCCCCCATCTCTTAAAGTTTACACCACCTCCCAGTAGCACCATGTTGTGGACCACGCTTTTACCACTTGGACCTTTGGGGGACATTTATTTTTTTGGTACTGGGGATTGAACCCAAGAGTGCTTAACTACTAAGCCACATTCCCAGCCCTTTTTTTTGTTTTGAGACAGGGTCTTGCTAAGTTGCTGAGGTAAGTTGCTGAAGCTGGCCTTGAAATTGTGATCTCTTGCCTCAGCCTCTTGAATCTTTGAGAGTATAGGCATGCACCGTTACTCTGACCATCTGGGGAGCATTTAACATCCAAGCCTTAGCAATCGAAAACATTGAAGTGTAAGTGACTTTTAAATAACTGACTTTAAACAAATTACCTAATCTCTCCTGGCCTCATTTTCTTCAACTATAAATTGGATGACGGTTTTGAAGTTTGTGCTCTATCATCTCTAAGCTTGCTTCTTCTCTAACATTTAAGAAGCTTAATAATAACAGGTCAAGGCCATTCCTGGTGGCATGCAGGGCTCAGAACAAGCCACTTAGAATAATCACTGTCTGCTTTCTGGCTGCTATATTCTCAGCACAAAGCACTGTGACCTTTACAAAGTAGTTAATAAACTAAATACCCATTAAGCTTATTAAGTGCCACAGCTGTAAAGATCATCAAGATGTTAATGACCCCCAAATTTGTATCTCTAGCCTGGACTTTTCCTGATAGATCCATTAGCTGATTCAATATTTCCATCTGACAGTCTAATAGGCTTCACAATTATTATGTGTCAAAAACAGAACTTCTGATTTCCAGCCCCTCTGTAAACTTACTCCCCTGCTTCCCACCTCACACCAGGCTTCCTAATTTCAGTAAATGGTCCCACATCCAGCCAGACACTCAGGCAAAAGTTTGGGAGTCATTCTTAAGGGCTCTTTCTCCTTGAAGATTATCCAGTCCACCAAAAAGGCTAGTCTGTTCTAGCTTCAAAACACACCCAAGTCTGACACTGCTAAACCACAGCTTACCACTCTGTCTTCTCTTCCCTGGATTCCTCCTACCTGATGGTCCTCAACCTCCTCTAACCCACCTACAATTTTTTCTCAACATTCTGAGTCAGGATGATTCTCTAAAAACTTAAAGCAGATCATATCATTCCCGCTCAAAGTCTCCATAGACTTTCCACCACACTAAAAACCAGCGCAAAGACTGAACCACGATCTCAAAAGCTCCAGTGACCTGGGTCTGGCGCCTCTGCGACCTTAGCACTTTGCTGTCTGTTGGGTGACTCCATTCTGGCCTTGCTGGCCTCCTGTGTTCCTTGAAGGTACCAGCAGGTCCTTCTATCAGGCCTTGGCCTCTTCTGATCTCTGTCTGCCATGCTGGTTCACCTGGGTTTTCCCAGTCTCACTCCCTTGCTTCATTCAGGTCTCTTGGAACATCACACCTCGGGGACATACAAAAGCCCCTCCAGCTACTCACTGATCCTTTGTTTTTCTTTACGTTCAGTTACAATGTTCCCTAAATTGCAGTATTTTTTTTGTTTGCTCTTTAACAGTCTTCCTGACTAGTCTGTTCTAGCTTCAAAACACACCCAAGTCTGACACTGCTAAACCACAGCTTACCACTCTGTCTTCTCTTCCCTGATTCCTCCTACCTGATGGTCCTCAACCTCCTCTAACCCACCTACTCTATGAAGGCAGAGATCTCACCTATCTTTCTATCTTATCTTTTCTGGGTGCCATTCCCAGAACATCATAGATATTCCATGAATATTACTGAGTGAATGAATGAACTGAAGGGATCATAACTTATCATCAGAGAGCAAGTCCTGGACTTGTGTCACTTACCCAGGGTCATCTCTCCAGGTCTCAGTGTTCTCACCTGTACAAACAAACTAGTTGTCCTAGCTAGTACTACTGTGAGTGGCAGCCATGAGGGGCTGGAAATAAGGGCTGAGGGTCCCTGACCCTGGTGCTCAGTTCACAGAAGTTTGGTCACACGTAAAGGAAACATCTTCCTTCCTTTTTTTTTTTTTTTTTTTTGTGGTGCTGGGGATTGAACCCAGGGCCTTGTGCTTGCAAGGCAAGCACTTTACCAACTGAGCTATATCCCCAGCCCTAAAGGAAACATCTTCCTTCATGCTCTACTCGTTTGAAGGAAAAAAGGCGTCATGGCTATGGCTTGAATGTTCCTTCCAAAAGCTATGCTGAAATTTAATCACCACCACGACAGTACTGCGAGGTGGGACCTTCAAGAGGTGATGCCATCATGAATGGATTAATGCTGTTATCACAGGGGTGGATTTATTATAAAAGTGAGGCTCTCTCTGGTGTCCTTCCACACTGTCATGAGGCAGCACTGAGACTTTGGACAGAGGCTGTCACCATGTGCTTGGACTTCCCAGCCTCCAGAACCATGAGCAAAATCAAGTTCTGTTGTTGAGATAATTTCCCCAGGGCTGTGGCTTAAATCTTCAGTGTCCCCCAAGGCCTAGGTGGCAAAGGCTTGGTCCCCTGAAAGGCGCTATTGGGGGTGGTGAGACCTGTAAGAAGTGGGGCTTACTGGGAGGTCTTTGCTCATTAGGGCACACCCTATGGGACTGTGGTAGCCCAGCCTCTTCCTGTTCCTCTTATTTGTGTTCTGGCCATGAAGGGAGTGATTTCGCCCCAGCATGTGCTCCCTGCCATGATGTGCCACCTTGCTACAAGGCCCCAAAGCAACATGTCAATCAATTACAGATTGGAACCTCCCAAACTGTGAACCAAAATAAACCCTTTTTCTTTGTAAGTTGATTATCTTAGGTATGTGTGGTAGTGACAGAAAGTTGACTACCACACCCAGTCTCAGGTATTTTGTTACAGTAGCAGAAAACCGACTGACAGTCATCAAATCTCCCCTTAGAACCAACTTCTTGACTTGAACCACCATTCTAGAGGCTATGGAAGGAAATGAATTCATTGCAGTGTGGTAGACCCAGAGGTGGGGCTCCTACACCAGCTGGAATACCCAGGCCTAGGGACACAGCATTTTAATTCAAGTCCAGGCGCTGCTTTGTCCTGTGGACAGCAGCAGGGCTACAGGGGTGATTCAGAAATGACCTTGGCTTTTCTCTGATCTGGTCCTGTGAGCACAGCACAGTCAGTGCCTCATCTGGGCTAGCAGTTTCCTTTGCAGTTCTTTGCTAAGACACCATTGACAGGGTAAAATACAATCTTTCCAGAGTAAGAGGCATTTCTGTGTGTTCTGGCATGGAAAGATCTTTGTCATATATTTGGGGCTGAAAAACTCAAGTTGCAGATAAAATGCATAGTGCACACCCATGCACAGCGCTGCACTGCACTTGCAGACAGGATTCCCCTCTGTGGAAACAGAACAGGGGCCGGAAGGCTTGAAACGGCGCAGTTCTAATCTGATGTGGGGAGTGACACAAACTGAAAATGGGCATCAAGGAACACTTCTGCTTTACTGATAGTATTTGTTGGCAGAAAGAATGTATTACTTATGTAATTAAAATTAATTTTTTCAACTGCCCAAGTGAGATACTAGAACATACCACAGTTGAGGTAAAGGGAAATAATTATTCACTTCCCCCTAGCTAATGGTTCTCAAACAACTCTATGCTGTCCTTCAGGAGGTGTTTAGAAAGGCCAGGGGGCATTTTTTCTTTTTTGGTTGTCACAAAGATGGAAGGGGACAGGAGCTACTGGCATTTAATCTCCCAGGGATAAGGGAGGTTAAATGTCCTGTCTTATGGCAAAGTTCCACACCACAAAGTAGTGCCCTTTTGGGAAACTGCACAAATCCTTTTATTTTTAAAATTTTTAAAAAATTGTTAAGGTACTGGGCTTTGTGCAGTACCTTTTTTTTTATTTTGTGACAGGATCTCAGTTGTCCAGGCTGGCCTTGAACTTGCAATCCACCTGCCTCAGCCTCCGGAGTTCCTGAAATTATAGGCCTGTACCATTGTGGGAAGCTATTTTATCGAGCAGAATCAAATGAGGTTGAGACACAGGACACAGAGGTCTGACTTATCGGAACTTGGCAGACAAGAAGGACCGTTCCAGATTACCGGGGAGTATGTGACACTGTGGGAGTGGTTCCCTGTCTGGTTGTATGATAGTTTCCCTAAGCAAATTGGCTCCCCTAACTCCACCCCATCCTGTCCGTCACAGAAGAAGCCCCTCCCAGTGTGGGCCCCTTTACCTGTGTGACTATAAATAAAGGAGAGCTGGGCTACTCCATGTTGCTAGAGGCCAGATCTGATACTCATTTAAAAAGAGTATCGGCTCTTGTGTGTATTGATTAGATAAGTTTATGGGTAATTGATTGATTTATAGCCAACATCCTCCTCTGGCAGTTAACCCTTTTCTCATCCTTGAGGGACGTGGCAGAAATTCTCACACACCATTATACCTGGCTTAGGTTGGTTGTTTTATAAATTCATCTTTGGCCCACAAATAAGAATTGTTTTTTGGTCCTTGGTTTGAACTATTTTCTTTTTTGTAGATATAGAAAGAAAGCATTCCTTTATTTTGTTTATTTCTTTTTATGTGGTGCTGAGAATCTAACCCAGTACAGCACACATGCTAGGCAAGTGCTCTACCCCTGAGCCACAACCCCAGCCCTGGTTTGAACTATTGAGATACACAGTTCACATGCCATCTGAACATAGAAAATCGTTAATTTTAGAATTGCTGGTCAATTTTCTCTTGGTCGATTTTCTTTTTTTTCTGATTTTTAAAAATATGTTTTTAGATGTTGATAGACCTTTATTTTATTCATTTATTTCTATGTGGTGCTGAGGATCAAACCCAGTGCCTCATACTTGCTAGGCAAGCGCTCTACCACTTGAGCCACAGCCCCAACCCCTAGGTCAATTTTCTCTTGACCAAGAGAAATAAACTGAAAACTCTGCCAGTTGCTCTTGATGGAAGTTCCTGAGTTTGAAGAAAGCTATTGACATGATTCTGATGCCTCCCATCTAGAATATGTAAATATTTCTGAGAATAAAGCTTATCTAGGCATGAGGCTGTACATTTGTATTTAGCTAAGACTTCAAGATAAATGTCCCCTTGACCAGAAGTCAGCAAGAGAGAGAGTCTCCAAGGGAAGTGGGGAGGGACCCTTTTCCATGGTTATAGAGTCCCACACAGCAGAGTCTGCCTGCAGACCACCACCTCTTAGGGTAGCTCCCAGTGGTGTGAGAGAGAATGGTAGTGATCAGCAAAACAGAAAGAATGAGTCATATTTCCCCACTCAACCCCATGGTGTTTGATGCATTCACCACATATTTATTGAGCATCTACTTTGTGACAAGCACTGAACGGGCTGCTGCGGTGTAACAGAGAAGGAGACGCACGCTTGCATTCTGGGGGAAAGACATGGCAAACAGATAGATGTACAGAGATTGGATCATTTTAAATAGTGATAACTGCCATGACGAAACAATGGGATGTGACACGATCGATCGTTAGAGACGCCTGGGACCAGCAGGTGACAGCATTCAGCAGAGACCCCTGGAGAGGCCATCAGAGGAGGCAAGCTGGGCCCTGTGGGGGAGAATGTGCTCTTGGTCGCAGTGGTGGCAGCCTACATCTGCCCGTCTCACCTGGACCAGCATGGAACTGACTGAAACAGCACATGTGCTCAGATCTTGTGGGTTATCTGATCCTGGGCAGGGAAAAATTATCACAAGCAATAGCCACGCTTCTTATTTTATCTCTTAACCCAGATGTTCGTTGCATCTCAGGTCAGGATTTTACCAAGGAAGTTGATTTATTTGCTTCCGGGGTAGCAGACTGGAGCACACCAGGAGGTAACTGGCCTGGGGTTTCTAACCTCATTGTTACTAAGGACGCTCGTAAGGCATTTACTCTGTAGCAGGCATAGTTCAAAACACTACAAATATCAAGTTGTTCACTGTCCACAACAAATCTGCACAGCACAGCGTCACTATTATCCTCAATTTGTGCAGAGGATGCTGAAGCTGTTTCTCCGAGCAAGGCCTTCCAGAAAAGCACCCTTTCCAGTGGTGCAGCATGGTCCTGGCCTACATGCACTGTCAGCCCTGGGTGGGGAGGACACAGCAGTTATGGCCTTGGCAGCAACAGAAATGCAGAATTGGGACCTGTCCCAGAGCTACAGAATCAGAATCTGTCCTCTCATGAAGAGTATTTAAAATTTTTTTTTTCTTTCCTTTCCCTTCCCCTTCCTTTCTTCTTTCCTTTCTTTCTTTCAACCCAGGGGTATTTAACCACTGAGCTACATCCCCAGTCCTTTTTATTTTTATTTTATTTTTTTATTTTTTATTTTTGCGGTGCTGGGGATTGAACCCAGGGCCTTGGGCTTGCAAGGCAAGCACTCCACCAACTGAGCTATATCCCCACGTCCTTATTGTTTGTTTTAAGATAGGTTCTCACTAAGTTGCTGAGGCTGGCCTCAAACTTGCCATCCTCCTGCCTTAGCTTCCAGAATTGCTGGGATTACAGGCATGTGCCACTGTGCCCAGGACAGGGAGTCAAGTTCGAATACCACTGATCTAGTCCATTTCTTGTGTGTTTGGAGGGACGATCTGAAAGATTAGCCTTCCCTATCTGGCCAATTGTACAAAACCAGGGAGCATTTTATGGGTACGCACCCTTTCTGCTCCACAGTTAAAGTTCATCTCTCAGGTGAGGAAGCAAGCTCGGCAGGGTTAGGATCAGCCACTGAACGACCGGTCATTCGAGCAGGATGTAGTGCATGCAAAGGGCTGGGATGGTGGTGGTTGGGGTGGGGGACACTGCAAACCACAGACATTGTCCCTGCCTGAAAGAACATCTTATTCCCATGTGGAGAAACACGTATAAGCACTGAAAGGAAGGGGCCAGACAGAAGGACTGTCCTTTGGCATCTAGTCCCACGTACCTAACATCAATTTATATCATTGGCAGAAAGGAAGGAAGAGAGAAAAGAAGGAGGGAGGAGAGGAGGCGGGTAGCAAGGGAAGGAGGAAGGGATTTCATGTTGTGGGCATCCCCCCACATTCCCACGTGCTCAGTTACCACAGGCCTCTGTGGCATGTGGCTCTCTGAGAAGGGACCTAATACTTAAAGATTTTCCATAAATCATGGCTCTGAGTACAAAACCAGCACATCACTTGATTTTCAACCAAAAAATACGGTCTGTCCTGGTACTGAGGAAAATGGCTATTAGCCTTACCAAGAGAGGATGTCCGTGGAAATTGACAGGGTTTCAGGACACATTCAGACGACACACATCTCAGAGAACGTGCTGACTGCACCCTTGGTCAGATGCAGCTGCACCGTGCACGAGGCCCATGCTTCCTGACTTCCTCTCTTGCCAAGCTGAGAAGCCTGCCAACCAGACTCTATGCTGCAAGTTCACACAGCGGGGAAGAAACTCAACTGTAGCCATGGGAGGAAGTGAGGGTCTTGTGATTGTCAGTGGAAACTGTGGCCATATCCACTGCCTCATGGCTGGGCTGCACAGATGTGTTCGCAAAGCCCTCTGGCTGCAGAGCCAGGGGGCCCTGGGGAGGAGCTGAGCAGGACGTAAGATGTTGCTGTGGGAATCCAGATAGTTTGGGCAAGCGCGCTGCTTGGGAAACCCTTTCTGCATGGCATTTATTCTGCATAAATGCCCACTTGTGGTCCAAATCCTCCCTTTCCTGATGACTTCTCTGTGCTGCAGGTGCACTGTCTACATGTCAGGCATAGAAATAATGGCAGTGTCCAGTGGTTTTCAAATTTTCTGCACAGTATTTTTTTTTTTTAAAAAAAAATTAAACTAGCATTTCTCAAAACCTCGATACAGAAGAGATGGAGTGAGCGGACCTCTTGCTTTTTCCTCTCTGCATTCCCAACTGCCACCTGCTCCGTCTAAAAGCCTAGGGCCCCTGGAACAAGTACTCAGGACATCACTCAGGCGGCAGATCTTTCATCCTTAACAAGAGCACACATCACAGAGCACACATTATTACAGCCCATCCCAAGCCCTGGAAGCACAGCAAAGTATAAAATACTTCCCAATGATAGGGAAGAGGCGGGCCAGATAAGATGCAGACAACCACCAAGTGCAGCCTGTGCCAGCTGGGGAGGGCCCTAAGCCCAGCTAGGGCTGCAAGGTGCAGAGATGTGGGAAGTGGCCTGCCGGGGTTACTTGGGGAAGTTGCCACAGAGGAGCTGGGACTGGAGCAGGACTTCACAGAGGAAAAAGTAAAACCTGAGAGGTGGGAGAGGTGGGAGCACCCAGACAAGAAGAGAGACTCAAACAGGGGTGTCCCAGTGTCCTCAGGGAAGATCTGAGTTTGGGTGGAGTCGCAGGGCACTCAAAATCGGAAAATAGGAAGGAGGCAGAATTTGAATGACAGGCTTGGAAAATCCAACCCTTTCAGAGACCACAAGAGCCTTGCATGATTCAACCTGGGAGGAAAAGCAATCCCAGCAGGAAGAGAAAGGCAAACAAGAGCAGAAAGAAGACATCACGCTGCTCACATGTGCTGTGTGACGTGGACTTGCGGGAAAGGCCGAGGAAACGTCAGTGACACGCTTCTCTGACACCGCCCTCCCTCACCCAGAGGGTCACGAGCCTTCCAGACTGCTAAGGCAAGTGGCGTTATCTTCCATTTACTCGTTGGGCATCAAGAAGCCCGTGACTCATCTGAAGTCACCCAGCTGAGGACTCCTGGGGCCCTGACTCACAGGCCTTCCCAGAAGAATCCTCTCTGAGCAGGGACACATGATCCATCACCAGACACTTGCTCACGGCCAGTGAGAGCAGCTTCTCAGGCAAAGCAGGGCTCCTGGGACCTTTCTCCTTCTGCCCAAACCATGAAAGGGAAGCAGGAGCTCTCGCCCAGCCTCTGTGGCAGCCTCAGCCCACTGGGCTGCAGTGCAGGCAAAGGCTCCAGAGGGGATGGCTCGAGGTCCAGACCTCTCCTCACCCTACCCACATACACATGCGCAGTCATTCTTTTTTTTTTTTTTTTTTTTTTTGGTACTGGGGATTGAACCCAGAGGCACTCGACCACTGAGCCACATCCCCAGCCCTATTTTGTATTTTATTTAGAGACAGGGTCTCAGTGAGGTGCTTAGGGCCTCGCTAAGTTGCTGAGGCTGGCTTTGAACTTGCGATTCTCCTGCCTCAGCCTCCCAAGTGCTGGGATTACAGGTGTGCGCCACTGAGCCCGGTGTCAAACAGTCATTCTTAAAGCAGCTGTGAGGTTCGGGGCTGAGCCGGGTCCTGTAAAAGTGAGGGCTAAACGTAGTGAGCTGTCCTGCCGGAAGGCATCCCTACTGCCAATTTCTAAGGGAAGACGGCGCATGACAGGTTCCCTTACTGGACACAACCAGGTGGTGACACATTTGGACTAGCCAGCTCCCTGTCTTTCTGTTCCCCTTCTCTGTCTTACATGGTCAATGGCCTTTGTCCGGTGGTTGTGTGGAGATAACTGGATTCTCCTCCTGTGCCCCTGACCCTTTGCCCAACCACCTGGCTCTCAGTTGCAGGCCCGACTGTAAGCCCCCCTCTGGTTCCACCAGGCACACATTCACCTCTGTCACCTCTGCTTGGATGCACACATCAACACAGAAGCCAACTGCACATTAGGTTTGATGCCACCCACATGTGTGGGGTTGGAACAGAGGGATCATGAGCAACAGTTCAAGAGGCGAGGTCACCAAGAGAAACTGCTGTGGCTGACAGGTCATTCTATGTACGTCATCTCTTTCCTCCATAGAATCCAAGACATGGGGAGGGGGCGGTGGTGACAGGAACAGGGGTATAAAGGCACAAGAACCCTGGACAAGATGGAGTGTGGCCCCCTCTCATCCTGGTCCTTGGGTTCCAGAGACTGTGTTCTTCCCAATGATTCCACAGGCAGGTGACAATGACATCATCAGAAAAGGGCACAGAGAGAGAGGACAGTCACTGCATGTCCCCTTCAGTGAAGGAAGGCTTTCTGGTAGGAAGGCTGGGCTGAACTTCCTAGCACCTGGCTCAGAATTTCCAGGAGTTTCTTCCTGAGGCTCTGGGGCCAAGGCAGGGGCAATCCATGGTGCCCACCAGTCAGGAGAGCTTGTCACCACTATTGCAGCCAGTGACTCAGCTCTGATGGGAAGGCCAGACATCCTCCCTGGGGCCACTGGCTGCCATCCACTGGGCTCCTCCACCAGCAGAAGGAACTCTCACAGCAACTTCACAGCAACTGTGTCCCCTCTCTCCCACAGTAACCATTCCATCACCCCTTCAGTGTTGTCCAGCCAGCTAGTTCCATCCACAGCACACACACACAAAAACCCCAAAACTAAAGCAACAACAACAAAACTGAAATCGGGAGGAGGACTGAGGGGATGGAGAGACGTATTCGTTACTTTTCCTCAGCATTTTGAAGGCATTTCTCTAATTCCCTTGACTGAGCGGCATGAAGGACTGGAGAATGAAACCAGGATCTTCTTTCATGTGTCCTGTCATATTTTTTGAGCAGTGACTGAACACTGGGCACTTTGGTAGTGCTTACCATGGAAAAGAACGTTCTCGCCTTCCAAGGGAGGAAGAAGGAAGATCAGACCGTGTGTGAAGAGCGGATGCTCCCAGAGGCTGGGGGTTTTCCATTTTCGTCATGGTCCCAGCAAACCGAGTGCAGAGCCAGTGGCTGAGGCTGGGGCAGGGCCCCCAAGAGAACACTAAGGAGAAGGCTCAATGGGAACTGCCTCAGGCTGAAGGCTCCGAGAATTCCCAAAGAGAGTTTGGGTCGAATATGGAAGACCAAAGAGGAGAAGAAGGTGGGAGGAAATTGGAGAAGGCACGCCTGCAGTCCCAGTCACTCTGCAGGCTGAGGCAGGAGGATGGCAAGTTCGAGGTCAGCCTCAGCAACTTAGCAAAACCCTGTCTCAAAATAAAAGAAAATATAATTGAGAAGGGCTGGGGATGTGGCTCAGTGGTAAAGTACCCCTGGGTTCCAGTCCCAGTATCGGGGTGGGAGGAGGGGTGGGAAACTGGACAGGGAATCCCTAGTACTTGAGTAGAAGCAGAAGCGAGGTTGGGAATATGCTAGGAGGTGTGGAATGACATCTCCTTGTCAATGACAAGAAGGACAAGAGGGGGTTGAAGGGTCATGGAAAATAATATTCCTACAAGATAATTCCCCAAGAAAATGGATGGTGTGGTTGGAGAAGAGGGAAAGGAAATTGGCAGAACATTGCACCTCTCCCAGTGCATTCCTGAAACAAGGAGCCTTAAAGGAAAAGGGCGGATATGGAATGCTAGGACCTTCCCCATGTCAACCTATCCTGAAAGATAAGGGGCAAGATTTGAATACTCATCCTTCGGGGTCTGGTTTTAACCTGTATAGCTAGCCCCTGATGGTCAAAACAGCATCTACACAATGATTACATCATTTTCCTCACACCCTATGAAATCAGAATCCCTCCTGTGACTGGCAGCCATTTTCCCATCCAGAAAGTGGACCCAAATGACAGCCTGAATCTGCGAAGGAATAAAGGCTTCTCTGAATCCGTGGAGGTCTGCCTCCCTCCTTTTGCACTTACAGGCGTAACCCAGTGTGCCAGGTTGAGAAGGCCAGATTCACCCCAGGGGTGACAGTCCTGGGGGTTGTCAGCGAAGGAGTAGCCTGGTCAGGCCTGTGTGTAGAGACAGCCCTGTGTGGGTAGCGTGAGGGGCACAAGGGGGGTCCCACTAGGGGCTGAAGCATCTCTGTGATGAAACACAGAACACTGACTAAGGTATTGGGGCTGGAGGGCAGGGCCCAGAATGCTCAAGACCTAGGATTTATACAATATAGTGGATTTATACAATAGGATTTATACAATATGGTGGCCAAGAAGCTTTGTGGAATGGATTATTAGTTCAGGGTAAGCCCCTGATCTGAGTAGATGAGGGGGCGGTGAGAGGTGAGATCATTCATTAAACGAGGGATGAGCTGGGTGTGGTGGTGTACACCTGTAATCACAGTGACTTGGGAGACTGAGGCAGGAGGATGCAAGTTCGAAGGCAGCCTCAGCAATTTAACGAGTCCATATAAAAATTAGCAAGACTCTATCTTAAAATAAAAAAAAAATTAAAAATTAAGGAAGAATGTAGCTCAGTGCTCTGGGATCAATTCATTAGAGAGAGAGAGAGAGAGAGAGAGAGAGAGAGTTATTAAATATGAGGGAGTAGGGGGGCTGGAGATGCAGCTTACTGGAAGAGCATGTGTTAAACATGCACATGGCCCTGGGTTCAATTTCCACCCCCTCCCCCAAAAGAGCAGTGGATTCAGCAGGGTTGGAGGGGTGCTGGGAATCTGTGCAGATCTGTTGTGCACGTGGGAGAGCCCAGTGGACATGTAGGTGGCTCTACTTACAGCTCAGAGGACTGTTGGCAACCAAGCAGTAGAGGAAGGCACGGACAAAACAATGTGAGGTGTCATGTACAGGAAAGTGTCTGAGAAACACCCCCCTGGAGGTGGACAGACACAGATCAGTCCAGGAAGGAGACAGAGGAAGTACCTGGGCGAGAGGAAGCCGCTGTTTCAATGTGGGGTCCGTGAATAAATTATGCCCGTGCATATTGTAGGCTTGATAACCTCCTCTGCCTTCTGCCTTTCCCGTGTTGAAGTAATGTCAAGAATAGGCTGCACTAGAATCTGTTCCGTTAACTGTGGGGTGACAGCCACGTGGGGCACAACTCAGTTCTGAATGTGGTGATAAAGTTTCCCAAGGGTTTTCAGGAACTATTGGAAGTTGCAGAGTCTCGGTAGTTTTTCAACCCGTGGTTTCCTTAGCTGTTAGTGTTTTTATTTTTTTAAAATAATGTTATTGTTTTAGACTAGTTTTAGATTTACAAAAACAAAATTGAGAAGCTAGTGTAGAGAATTCCCATGTACTGGTCACCAGTTTCCCCCACTGGGACACCTCACATTAGCATGGAACTTCTGTTACAACTAGTGAACAAATACCCATATGTTATTATTAGCTGAAGCCTGGGCTCTAGTCTTTTTTTTTTTTTTTTTTTTTTTTTA
>JAJEJO010050248.1:1519805-1545204 GCA_020662805.1 Glaucomys volans
GACAAGGTAGGTCAGAGAATTTCTTTGTGGCCAGCTCCAAGAGAGAAACGCAGGGGAAGATTTTTTTTAGACTTTATAGCTTGTTTTGGGGAAAGTGATTCTATGACGTGCCTAAGAACTTCTAGTTAATGCTTAAGTAAGGTTGGGGAGGTGGGTGAAAACTGAGAGAATAGGAGATGGTCAGAGGGAAACTTTGCTTCGGAGGCCTTCACATTTTGGGTATGTTTCATGAACCCCAACAGAAAAAGCACATAGCTTCAGGTTTCTTTCTTTTTTTTTTTTTTTTTTTTTTTTTTTTTTTTTTAATATTTTTTAGTTGTCAATGGATCTTTTACTTTATTTATTTATTTATATGTGGTACTAAGGATCGAACCCAGGGCCTCACACATGCCAGGCAAGTGCTCTACCACTGAGCCACAATCCAGCCCTTCAGTCTTGAATCTTAGTCTTAAAGTAGTTTCCTCTTTCTGTTCCAACTCTCTTGATTGTCACCTGAGAGTTAGACCTAGCTGTCATGTCTCCCAAGACTCCTCTGTTTGACAGTTGCTCACATTTTCCCTGTTTTTGATGACCTAGACAATTTTGAGGAGTAATGATCAAGTATTTATAGAATTTCCTTTTATTGGAATTTGATGCTTTCCTAGTGGTCAGACAGGGGTTGTGACCACAGAGGTGAAGTGGCATCTCGTCACATCCTGCCAGGGTCCAGACTGTCACTCTGAGTTATCTGTTGATGTTGACCTGGACCACCTGGCTGGCCTAGTGTCTGTCAGATTTCTCCTAGTACAGTTACTCCCCCCCACCTCTTGTCCACACTGTCCCCTCAGGAAGGGAGTCACTTTGCACAGCCCAAACCAAAGGAGCAGGGGTTCTGCTCAGCCTACTCAAGGGGAGGCAGAACGTTTTGAGTCTCGCCCGGCCTCCACGGGAGAAAGCTCCAGCTCCTTCAGCTCCTTCAGCAGTCTTCCAGACACTATTTGAGAACACACAGGTCTGTCAACCGGGGAGCCTGACTTTAAAGGGATCTTTCATGGGACACAACACATCTAAATGTATTTAAATACACTGCAATACCTCAAGACACTACTTGCAGGTATGGTGACCTCCCTTCAGACGTGGAGGTCCCTGTTGAAACAAACCTGGAAGGATGCCTTGTCCAGGGCCCACCTGGCAGAGCTCACACCTTGTCCACCCTGCTGGTGCCACCAATGAGGCTGGCTTAACCATGAAGTTAGGAAGAAGTGACCCTCATCCCCTCGCAAGGGGGAAGAATCAGAAAGGAAGTACTTAAAAGAGTAATGATGTATTAACACAGATAAATAAAATCCTAGTTTGTTCCCAAAACAGCACTCATGCCTATAAATCAAGAGTGTGACTGTAAAGACACAACGTGCTCCAAAGTTCAAGGGCTACCTGAAGAAGTGTGGCCCTGAGTTTCACACTCAGATTGTGGAAAAGAGGGTTATCTTTAAAGACACACTGGAACTCCAGCAAGAATAACTGCCACATGAATTAGGAAACATAGCACTTGTGTCTTAGCACAATAAATTTTTATAATTTAATAAAAAATTATTGTATCCTGATAAGATAAGCACCTCCCTCCAGTGGCTGTGTGGCCACCGGCCTCTCCACGGGAGGAGCAAGGAGGAAACACAAGACTGCTTTCTCTCTCACTCTTTCTTCCTTCTTTGTGCCTGGACTTTGAAGCCTAATGTCATATAAACATTAACTTGCTTCTTAAACAAAGCCACAAAGAGCAAACTGTCCTCTGAGCATGTGATTTACTCCAACATTTTCCCACGAGCTCTAAGGAACCCGACTTCTTCTCTACCAGTATGTCTCTATCTCACAGAATTAGTTTCAAAATAGTCTTATTATTTTGTTATTGAAGTGTTTTCCAAAAAAATGCCTGTTAGAGATGATTTGAGGTATTGCTACCCACCATTTCTTTTTGAATATATTTAAGTCTAAAACTTTTTGATTTAAAGAAAAATCATTTCTAAGTACAAGTGGTCAAAGACAGGGCCAAAATGATCATTTGCTGATGTCTGGGACCCTCTAACTGCTCGCATGCACCGTTTTCTAAATACCAAACGAACCAAATGTGAAGCCTCAGTCGTCTGATTTCAACACCCCCAACAGCGAAGAGAGCGCACGTGTTCGCTGCGCTAGTCACCAGCCGTGACCACCTGGATCACCGGCACGGCTGTGCTGACGGTGATGGTGTGCACTGCTCTGGCCCACCAAGCCCCAAGCTTCCTTAGTGCAATCTTTGCAAAGCTGGAGCCAAAGGGGAGGTTTTTCTGAATTTGTTTGAAGGTGTTTTTAGATCTTTTCCTAGGTTGCATTTTATGTTTCCCAAACTAAGGTCTATAAAATTATAGTGAATTTTCCTAACATTGACAGCTTTGATATAGGTTGCTATCTGGGTTGCTGAAGAAGTAATCTCTCAGTCTTAAGAGTTTGTATAAAAGTTATACATCGGAATCGCTCTCGTCTTCCTCTACTGTGTGGCATGTTCTTTTGCAAGGTACGTGTTCTTTAAAGTCGGCTGGCTGGACCTGAATTGTGTAGCCCCGCGATCTCAAGTAAATAAAAGACTGATGCTGAAAAAACACTGATTCCTTTCATTGTTTCTTCCTGCACTGAGATGTTTTTCCTTGACACATGATTAAATATTTCTGAGCGTTTGCTGAATTACTGTGCGGTTAATCTCTCTCAACAGCAGGAAGCTTAGGTATTTGTAAATTTCCTCAGCACACCGTTACTGATTAGTTGACCTTTCCTAAACACCAAATGAACCAGTTGCAGTCAATTCTGTCACCTCTGTGATCAGCTTGCATTTATCTGTAAAACATCTGTTTGCCAACTAAAAGTTGAGTTCTTCCTGGTTGTTTTAATTTGCTTTTGACAATTAGCACAAACGCAGAACAAATGGCTGTTAAGGTTACAAAGGTAACCTTAACATGAAATTTTTCATGAAATACAGCCACTCCTGTTCCAAAGAGTACATTTTTTTGTTGTTATTCTGCTTTTCTGCTATTATTTTATTTTTATAAACACACCCTTCATTTTGCAAAGTGACTTAAACTTCATATTGATTCTAGGTGTTAGTGATAAGGAACCTAATTAATTCTGAAAACAAGACCTGTTATCATTACATTATTTCTGAATAATACATCAATGTTCCTTCCATTCACACCCAAGTGCAAAGCCTTTTTACTTTCTTTCCCTCCCTTTTTTTCTCTCTTCACAAAACACTTACTGAGCAGCAACAAGTCAGGTACTATGTTAGAGGCCACGGAGTCAATGACAGATAAATTTGGCCTCTATGAAGCTTGGCCTACTGATTTGTACTCTTTCCTTCCATCTGTCCCAAAGGAGATTTGGAGAAAATACACTAACAGAATTCATGGAAAAGAAAGCTATAAGGCGAACAGCTTTTACTAGTTGGAGGAAAAATATTGCACCAACCTGTAGCTGTTGCAGAGTGCTCTTCTTTAGGGACTCTGGCAATATCAACAGTCCTTCTTTCCCCCAAGAACTAGCTCCGAGGAGAGCATTCTTCCTCCTGCAGCATAAACAACCCTGGGCGGAGTGTTTGGATGGACAGCAGTTGGTTGAGACCCAGGACAGCAGGACAGGCCTCCTAGGAAGCTCAAGGGCCCACACTCATCTGGTGTGACTGCCTGAGGCCTCAGCTAGAGAGCTCCTGTTAGAAAACCACAAATGCACAGGAAATTGGGGAAAATCAGATAAAGGCAAACCCTTAAATGACACATGTACAGGAGGGAAACAGTTAAGAATTAACCCAAATTAATTTAAGGCTGCAGGAGTGAATGGTGCAACCGTTTGGTTAATAAGAAGCTAGTCTCCAAAGGTAGGGTATTTGGGGCAAATGATGAAGGGCTTTCAGGGCTATCAAGGGGCAGGTGGTTGGACAAAGAGACCTATCACAAAGAGCATGACAAAACGCTGAGGGAACTAGGAAAGCGTACCATAGAATGCGTCAATACAGATTTGTTTGTACACATGCATCTGATCATGCATATATTTGCTGATCCATTCACCAAACACTTGCTGAGCACCATTGTTCTAGTGATGGATTGGGGATACAGCAGTGAGCTTGCCTTCATGGGGTTTAAAATTCAGCAGCATGCAGGAGACATGTCAAACAAACTGGAATGAAGGTAGGGATTCTGCAAAGACAGACACAATCCTGAAACTTGGGTCTGCTGGATTTGGCTAGTTTCTTTAGAATACAAGGACCCAAAGAAACGTCCAATGGGACAAGCTGTCACCTGCTCCTTCATCCTTTGCCTAGTCTGTAAGATCTACATTTGAGGTTCAGGCTATCTGTACTTCCTCCCATCCTGCTCTAACAGGTAGCAAGGACTCTCTGCTGTCTATACTTGCTTAGGAATCAGCTTCTTGAATTTTTGATTTCTTCATGGCTTTTGGCCTCTTAAACATTGGGTTCATGTCCCTGGATTACCCTTGGATATTTAGCCAGTGTCATCTGCTTAATTGACACCATCAATCTACATGATCCCATTCAAATCCCCAACCTTGCTCTGGAGAACTGTGCTAGGCTCCAGCTGCGATAATCTGTTTAGTGTCTGGATGCAGGTGAGCAAACCCCAAAGTGAAATGTGTTGACTCTCGAACCCCGGTCAGGAGGGCTAGTTGACAGGCATCCTGATCTATAGGAAACATATTGCTTCTAGCAGACTCTCCCAGGGATAATTCTTACTGCTTATGGTTTGGAGATAGTCTAGTGGCGAGAATTAATGTCCCTTAGAACAGACATATGACATCATAATTTCATTCATTCATTTGTTCTCCTGGTTTTGTTTGGTTTTTAAACACATACTATGGCCTAGACACTATTGAAGATAAATCAATAGATAAGACACATCCTTTTCCTCTTGGAACTCATGTTCTAATGAGAAATGCAGGTACATAAACAACTAATCGAAATACTTCAGTTCAGGGTTTTTGATATGAGGTTCCTTGGGACCTCAGAGCTGAGTAAATCCAATGCATCCAGGAAAGCGAAGGAAAGGCTTTCCATAGGAAGCAAACTTTCAATGAGTTCTAAAGAACAAGAATCTTTCCAAGGTGGCTTTATTTTTTGGTCTCCACTTAGCCCTTCTTAATGGAAAAAACTTTGTTTAGGACTAGTCAACCATGAGTATTTGGATCTTCTTATTAACCAGTGAATGCCAACAAATTACTTAGAATTAGTGTGGAAGCTATTTGCTTGGATCTAAATGGAAAAAGTTTTGAATTCACAAAGCCAATGACTAAATCCATGAACAGAGTTAGAAGACATGGTAACTGAGGGGCCCAGCTTGATTAGCCAGACATCATATTTGCTTTATAAACCAATTTACTACTGGTGACTGGCTCAACCCAGGAACTTTTAGGGGGGTGAAAAGTGAAGCTTCCCATTTCCTACTCAAGTAAAAATGAGTATGGGGGTGTAACAGAAACTCTTCCACACTTACAGAAGTGTTGGGGCAGGTCCAAAATGGCTACAGTTAGGCTCCCTTGCCAAGGGTTCCAGGGGGCTGTTATATTTTAGCGTGTAGCCAAGGCCCTGAATTGGCTATGTTATGGTTAGTGCATAGTCAAGGTCGGAAACACTCTGATTCAGTATACTTACTCGTGGTCATAAACATTTGCTTGTGAGCATGTGCCTGCTGATGTAACCTGTTGGTAGTGTGCCTTCTTCGAACTGTATATAAAAAGGGAACTAAATGGAACTGAGGGTGGGGTGGTGGCAGGGTCGGGGGGAATGGAACTGGCCAGGGACTAAAGCTGAAGCTGAAAGCTGTTGTCACCTCTGAATGAAGCATGTCTACTATCCTAACTGTGTCTTGCATCTTCTTCCACCTGCCAGCATCCCGAATCTGTTTCCTGGGTCTGAGCTCCCACACAAGGAGGTACTTCCAAATAATCCCAATGAGCGTTAACCAGAAAACTTGAATTAATATCTATTTTCCAAGGCCCCAGCCTTCAGACTTGAGGGTTTGCATCGATTTTCTAGGGCTGTCCTAACAAAATACCACAGACTGGATGGCTCACACAACTGAAGTTTCTCACCGTTCTGGAGGCTGGAATCCAAGATGAAGGTGTTGGCAGGTCCACCTTCTTCTGAGACCTCTCTTCTTGGCTTGAAGACAGCCCCCATTCTTGTTGCCTCTTTATATGGCCTTTTTTCTTTGGGTCCACATCCTTAATGTGCCTCCGGTGTATCCAACTTTCTCTTAAGGAGGCCAGTCATACTAGATTAGGGCCTACCCTAATGACCTCATCTGCACTGAATTGCCTTTTTGAAGTCACAACTTCCAAATACACTCACATTCTGAAATACTGGCAGTCAGGGCTTCAACATATGAATTTTGGGGAGACACTGTTCAGCCCATAATAGCATGCCCTCTGCAGATTCCTGCTCTCTGGCTACACTGTGATTCACTGTGTGGAAACCATATGAAGCAGAGAGAGTGGGGGACCAGCGTGCATTCTGCCTTCTAAAGGACTACTTGCTTGGAACCAAGAGGCTCAGGACCTGCACCTCTTATGCATATCTGCACTTCGCTGCAGAGACAGCCTTCTTTGACACCCTCCCAGACTCTGGGAAGGCTTATTGCATTTTGAGAGAAAGGAATTTCCTACTAAAGGCAGCTGAAGGTTTATTTTGTACCTTAAGATCACATGGAGAATATAAAACTATAGGCCATGAGGTTTCAGACTAAGGAGTATTCAAAGATCTCAGACTGCCTTTTAGAAGCAAGCTGCAATATAACAACAGAGCCATGTTGAGAGGAAGAAAAAGAACTCTGCACGGCACAGTTAGTATGACTTTGAAAAGCAGGGTTTCCTGTTTCTAACAAGCCTCATTCTTCTCCAGGGGCCTTGCTGAATCTTAACAGGTCCTGTGTGCCAGTGGCCCGTGGTCAATGCACAGCAAGACAGGTGTTTCAATTTTACATTGGCAGTCTTTGCCCACTGAAGTCCCACCCCATCCTTTCCTGGCCCTCTCATCAAGTTTCTGTAGCTGCTGCTAATCTGTCTCATCCGTTCTCCATTTCTCCCAATCCTTCTAAGGGCTTCCTGGTTCTCTCCCTCACCCTCCATCAATTCCAAATCCCTCCCAAACCCATGACCCCTCTTTACATTCCAGTCCTTTAGTACCTCCCATTCCCATGGGAATTCCCACTCTTACCCAGCTCCCCAGTTACCTCAAAGGTGACATATGCATTTTAATGCTGATAAATACAGCCAAATTGCCTGCCACAAACAACGTACCAGTTTACCTTCATGCTAACTTTAAACCCTACGAAAGGGCTGATCTCAGTGCATCTTCACTAACACTACTTCTCTTTTTCACTGATAGTAGTTTGCGAAAAATAAACATCTCAGTGCTGCTTTATTTTGCATTTTCTTTGTTATTAGTAATGCTAGAAATCTTTCCATGTCTGATTATTGGTTAATTATATTTCTGATTCTGTGAATTACCTGTTTGATGCTCTTTGTTCATATTTAGATATTTAGACTCCTTTAATCTTCTATAAATATTGTGAATATTTTTCTCCTAGATGTCCCTTGTCTTCTAACTGGGTTGAGACAGACTTGAATATTCATTAAAATGTTACACAGACATAACATCTATTAGTCGACTAAACCTTTGCAGAAACATTTTTAAAAATTGTTAAAATAATACCAGTCAGCAATAGAGGCTGTAAACATTATAAACACAGAGAGATGTGAATATGGTGAGTTGATGAGGAGATAGGTCTGCTTCTTTTATCAGCATATCTGCCCAAAATACCTCAAGGTGTGACTATCTTTCTTAGTTTTATACATCAATTTCCCCCTCATAGTCATTGTTTTTCTTTTTTAATCACTCTGGCAATGTTTTATTGTGAAAAAATTTTAAATATTCAGTTAGACAACTGAGGCTGACATTTTTGACACCCAAAGGCCATTCCCCTTCTTTCATGTTGGCAAAGACCAGGTTTTGTTCAAGTATCCACTTAAGTCTGTTCATTGGATTTTTTCTCTAATCTGACTACTCGATTTGTTAATTTCAAAGAGAATTCCACCAAGAGGAGAGGAAAGAGAAATCAAGCAACCTTGTTCTCAAAGGCCCAGGCCCCTCAGAGAGAAGGGACCTTGCAATCACACTGGGGGACCACACTGGGAGAGGGTCCCCTCACTCAGCCTGGTGTAGTGAGGCTGCCTTTGCACTTGATGTGGGGTACCATTTAGAAAATGCTCATATGAGGTCCTAAAAATGGTTTTAAGTGGATTCAGAGTGAGGTTGTTTGGAGATTGATAGATGGACACTAATCTTACGAGGGATTTAGGTGAGAGAACCTGGTAGACAAAGTGATATAAGACAGACATTGACATCTTGCCTGACCTTATGGGAAAGTGGAAGAGTGACTGAGACAGATGCAGAGGTCTTTTCATGAGCAACTGTATCAGACTGCATTTCATCACTGAAACCAAAATACCCAACAACTTAGAGAAAGGTTCCCAGTTTCAGCGGTTCAGTCCATGGTTAGCAGACTCCATTGTTTTGGGATTGAGGTAAGGAAAAACATCATGGCAGAAGGGTGCAGCAGAGGAAAGCTTCTTCCCTCACGGCAGCTGGGAAGCAAAAAGAGAGCAGGAAAGGAGTCATGGGGAAGAAGAACCCTTTTAAGGAACACATATGACCCACATCCTCCAATTACAACCCACCTGCCCCACAGTTACTACCCAGTTAAGTCCATTCAAACTAAGATGGACCAATTAGGTCACTACTGTCATAATCTGATCATTTCACCTCTGAATATTCCTGCATCAACAGAGGAGTTTTTTGGGCACACCTCATGTCCAAACCATAACAGGGACATTGTGTGCTTCCAACTGAGAGCATTTGCAATGTGATGAGATGGCATATGTGGCTAGATGTTTGGGGACTCTCAGGTTACAAGGCAAATATATTACATAGACTCAGAGAACTGCGAAATGTGCACAAAATTCTTTCAAGCCAAACAATGCACACTCAGGCCCAAGATACCAGATGTTTTTTGTAAATCTTTTAACTGTTTAGTTTAACACAAGACAGCTGGATTCCAGTCTGTTCTGATGTTATTTTAAAATATATGAAGAAAATTGGCCTCACAAGGGATATATTTGGAAAAGGAAGGAATATTTTAATAGCCTTTTTATGTAATTGTGGGCATTCTTTTTGATACTACACTAAAATTCAACAAATGATAGCCTTTTAAAGATTAATAGTAATGATGTGAAATGCAGAACTACACTAATGAACTTTTTGTATTCTAGTACATGAAGAATCCATTGGACTGGATTTTAGAATGGATTTTCTTACCCATTCATCATGGTTTTGTAACATCATGCATAAATCATTTGGAAAATTCTGATTCCCTAAATGTAGTGTTTTAAAATATGTCCAGATATCCTTTGATACTCCTCACTTTAAGAGATGGGGCCTAATTCCCCTCTCCTTGATTGTGGGCTACACATAGTGACTTGCTTCTAATAAGAAGAATGTGGTGGAAATAACAGTGTGACTTCGGAAATCATAAAAAGACACTGAGAGTTTCATCTTGCTCCTTCTCTCTTGAATCATATGCTGTGGGGGAAGATAGCTTTCATGTTGTGAAGATTCTCAAAACCTTGTACAAAGGTCCATATGGTGAGAAACTAAAGCCTCCTGCCAACAGCCAACAAGGAAATGAGGTCTCCTACCAACAGCCAGGTAAGTGAGCCATCTTGGAAGCAGATCCTTCAGTACCAGTTAAGCCATCTGAGGACAACAGTTCAGCAGACATCTTGATTGCAACTGCGTGAGAAACTACTAGGTAAAAGCTCACAAATTCCTGACCCACGGAAACTGTCAGATAATAAACCTTTGCTGTTTTAAGGTAATTTTCTATGCAACAAAAGATGTAACACAACAAATTATGTAGATCTTCTAAATGCTGGCATATTTCATTATTCACTATTCAATACCACCACCAAACTCATTATTAGAAAAAAGTTTTAATTTTAGGAAGCTGTCCGGCTCATAGTGGCAGATACTTTTCAAAATTCTAATTTTTTTTTTTTCTTGCAAGTTCAAATTTTGTCTTTGGCATTAAATCATGTCAGTTGGTTCCCTTCCATTGGTGAGGCTCACTTTGTTAATTTTCTAGAAAAAGTCTACCAAATTTCCACATGCAAGACATCTCCTGCCAGTTCTTTAGGTAAAAGGCACCTCAAAACAACAGAACTGTTCTACCTCAAGACATAGGACCTTGGTACACAATGAAGTTGCTCTATGAATAGTTCCCATTTTGTCATACAGATTATCAAAAGGACATATACTCAAGGTCTGAAATGAAGTAAAATGAATACTCTTTGTAGCTTCATTAAAGATGTTCTTAAGTAAAACTGGCTTCCTTATTCCCCACCCCTGGAAGTACACTAGTGAAAAAATACAATCACGTCAAACATACTTTGGTGTCACTGTCCTGATTCATTTCTGCTAAGGTGCCACTTTAAATAACAATACAGTGAAAAGTGCAAATAACTCATATTATTGTGGAAACGATTTTGACCTCATAGATGCCCTAAAAGGGTCTTAGGGATCTCCACAGTTCCACTCAGGGAGGGATGGTATGCTTACAAGGATGGGGGATGAGGAAGCCAGTTTCACTTAAGAACACACTTACTGAAGAGTGTTCCTTCACTCAATTTTGAACCTTGATTACATGTCCTTTTAATATTCTATGTGACAAAAGAGGAAATATTCATAAAGCAAGTCCATTGCATACCGGAGGAAAAGCAATGCTATTGTTGCTCACATGCAGGAAGGGCAAATACCTCTGGAAAGTCTGTACTTCACCTACCTGCCTCATAGAGTACCCTGTTACTAGTGGTGTCACTCCCCAGTGACAATTAAAATGTTTAGATCAAAACTAAATTACTATAGGCTGTCTCTCTCATAAAGAAACATAGTTCTGAAAATGTGGGCTTCACCCTCCTGCCTAGTGACACATATATTTCTTCCTTTTGAGATACAGTGATGGAGAAGATAGGTCTCCTTCCCTCTCACTCTCTCACCCCTGTACCTCAACTCTCCTATTTCACGACCCAGTACCTTTCAGGCCTCACGTGTCCTTAAGTTCCGTCTTAGTTCACTCCTACTCTTCCTTTCCCCCCCAAATCTAACAGGATTCCTATCTCAACCCATTCTCAACCAGTTGCTCCATTTTCTTTTCTTTCCTTTTTTTTTTTTTTTTTTTTTTTTTTTTTTTTTTTGCCAGGTGCTTGGAGCAAAGAAAAAAAGCGAAAACAGCCCCGGGGCCTACGGAGCCTGGAGTCTGAGGGATGAGACTGTGAAACTGGGTCTGGAGGTCTTAGAAGAAGGCTGATAACCTCTAGAACACATGCATTTGAGAATATGACCTGGGTGGGCCGGGGCCATAGGAAACCTATCTTCTTGGGAACAAGAGGAACCACAGAGCTTCCTCCTCCCAGTTACTGGCCACACCTGTCCCCTCTGCCTGCAGCCAAACCTCCTGCAGCCACCGCTACAAGTGGAAAAAAACCAAAAATGCCGTGGGATACACGCGAGGGGGTTAGGAAGACGACAGGAAATGCAAGGTTGGCGCTCAGGGGGGCCAGGAGCCATCCGGCCACCGGTCTCTACCCGGTAGAGACGCCTGGGGTGAGCGGGGCGCATGCACCCGCCGCGGGCCGACGAAGCCGCCGCAGGAGTAGCGCATCGCCTAGGCAGGCCCTGCCGCGCGCCCTAAGGAACCGCGACACCCACAGCTGAGATCGAAAGGGCTGTGGTCAGTCCCTTCCTTCCAAAGTCCCGGTTTCTCTGACTCACGAACGACCCCTGGAGGTAGACACTCCGCTGAAGCCCGCACAGTTCCACCCCTTCCGAAACCGTCTCTACTGCCAGGTTCGCTCCGCCTTCCGCTGACGAAAACCCAGGCAGTTCTGGGGCTGAGGCCTCGCGCAGCTTTCTGGGAAATGGAGTCCTGATCAAGAGGATCCTGGGAGTCGTAGTTCCTACTGTTCCCTGTGCGCAGGCGCGTTTCCGTTTTCTCGTCTCGGCTACTGTCGGCGGGCGGCGCGGGCACGAGACGTACCCACCTAGGAACTGTGGTCGCTTCGGCTCTTGGTCGAGTGGGGAGGAATTACTCGGCAGGACGTGACGGACAGCTTGGGTGTGCTCGCGATCTGGCAACGACCGCAGCGTGTGCTGACCCCCGCGATGGGGAGTCAGGGGCAGCGCCGTAGGGCCCCGAGGCCGCGAGGCCAGACCCCGAGGTGTAGGATAGCACCCCGGGGGCTGACGCGTCCAGAGCCTTGAGATCCCAGACGAGCAGAGCGCAGACCTCAGCGTGCGGGGCTGCGACCCTGAGAGACCCCTGGAGCCACACCGAGCAGATGCGCGGTATCCCCAGGCCCTGGAAAGCCATTATCGCTTTCGGGGGAGGCACCTTGTGATCTAAACTTCATGGCTTCTCAGAAGAGTCGTGAGGGGACTGAGCAGTAGTGCAGGGAGCAGTGATAGAAAGCTGATGATGGTAATAGTAGTAGTGGGGACTGAGCGGATGATAAGGGATCGGAGAGAGAGGAGTGGAGAATTCTGGTGTGAGCGTGACGAGTCGGCAGATATTCTTACCTAATGAAATTCTTAATGGGTCTCAATTCATTAAAAGACCTGAAGGATCCATGGGTGAGGGCACATTTGCAAATCATTCATAAAACATTCAGATGCAGTGACCCAAGGGCCGTCCTTGCATAGAGCGCACAGCTCACATTTATACCTACACTTATGCTATTGCATGTGTTCCCCAAATTTCATGCGTTGGAAACTTAACCCCTAATGCAACGGTTTGGGGAAGTGGGACTAATAACTGGTGATTAGGATAAATGTTTTCTGTGAAGCAGGTTAGTTATCTCCAGTGGATTTGTTACAAAAGTGAGTTTGGCCTCTTGCTCTCACACATGCCTTCTCACCATGTGATGCCTGCCACCATGCTAGGATGCAACCAACAGCCCTCATTAGATGTGGTCCCTCAATCTTGGAATTTCAGCCTCCAGAACCATGAATCAAATAAGTTTCTTTCCTTTATAAATCACCTGTCTCTCCTATTCTGTTATAACAGCAGGAAACTAAGACAGCAGGTGAACACACTGGTGTGTGAATATACACAACCACATTGCTACTTGTGATCACATACACATACTTCTAGGCCCAAACGAAGGTCCTGAAAAATGTGTTTATTTCAGCTGAGAGATCCTCTGCCATCTTGGGCCAAGTGTAGCCTTCAGGAAACAAAAACAAAAAACAAACAAAAAATAGGTTAATTTCCTTAGACCTGTCTGGAGATTTCATACCCAAAAGAGCTGTCAATCCTGTCTCTCAATCATTTTCTTGCCACCCAGGCCTGAAGGGAAGGATGGAGAAATGAGTCTCGAATTCAGATGAGGCTCTGCTATCTGAATGTGTTTGGCGAGATTCTTCCCAGAGCATTAGTTCTGAACACATTTTGTGTGTGCTGGATTCTTTTGAGAATCCAGGGAAAGCTATAAACTCTTCCTGGGTAAGCAATCATCTTTACAGCAACACTATTATGAAAGCAAAATTGAAGCCCATTTGTGGGGCCCTGGCTAAGAACCTCACTTGAAGTAGATGAAAAATGTCCATTTCTTGATTGTTGCCTGTCTTAGCTCATTCAGGATGTAGTCAAATACCCTGAGCTTCCTCTGTTGTTGTTCAACACCCCAGAAGCTTCTTTCCCAGCAACCTGAAGCTCCCTCTGGTGACTAGGAGGAGCGAGCTCTTCTCTCCACCTGTGTATGTGATCTTCAAGCTTTAGCATGGGGATAGAATCCAGTTGGTATCACCCTGACTGCCTTTTTATTCCTATGATGAGCTAGCTGTTTAGAATTCTTAACAACTGGCTCCCTGACCAATAAATTGACCTAATTTTGGATCCTAATGAATCGCTGTCTGTCTGAAAAATTGTTCTTCAGTAACTGACTGGCTGGTTGACTTAAGTTTCAAACCCACAAATCACTTGATTGACAAACTGGCTTTCTTACAGGTAACTTTTAAATAATGGGAATTAATTTCTCGCAGTTCTGGAGACAAGGAAGTCCAAGGTCAAAGGTGCCAGCAAATCAGATGTCTGATGAGGATTTGCTCTTGGCTTCACAGGTGGCACCTTCTAGCTGTGTCCTCACATGGCAGAAAAGGCACAGCAGTTACAGTCAGCCTATAATGGCACAAATCCAATAATCTTCCCTTGTGACAATCATTTGCCAGAAGGCCCATTTTTTAATAGTATCATGTTAGGTATTAGATTCCCCCATATGAACTTTGGAGAGATCAACTTTCAGATCATAGCACCGTCTCTGTAGCCTTCAAGTGGTTCAAGAGGGGAGAAGAGAAGGGTCACAATCCCCAGAGGAGTTATGGTGTGAGGAAGGGGCAACCTCTTCTCTCACCATGTGTTACCCTTAGTTATGGAGCCAGGCACCAGTCACTGAGGGTCCTCTACTGGGCAGCCCATCATTCAACTGGTTAGTTGGAGTCAGTCACGTGATTACTTTCAACTTGTCAGATGTTTCGTTATTTAGGGTTAGTAGGCTAGTTAGAAAGCCAATAGCTCAATCAAATGATTTGTGAATTTAACCAGCTAACTAGCCAGTCAGTTACTCAGGATTAGTTTTTCAGACAGACAGTAAGTGATCCATCAGTGTCCAACAATCAGAAGGCCAATTTATTGGTCAGCCTGTCAATCAGGGATCCAGTTGTTGAGAAGCTAAACAGCTGGCTTATCAGTGGGACAAAAAGGCAGTCAGGGTGAGACCACCTGGACCCAGGGTGAACTCCTCTGGCTAAGCTTGAAGCTCATATACACAGGTGGAGAGAAGAGCTCACTCCTCCTAGCCACCAGCGGAAGCTTCAAGTTCCTGGGAAAGAAGCTTCCTCTGGAGTGATGAACAGGGCCAGAGGCAGAACCATAGAACAGGGGCCGGACTGAGCTGCTACTAGAGGGTGGTGTGGCCAGGCCTCACATCCACACCCTGCACACCATCTGGGCACCTTCAGGCTTGAGGGAGCAGGGCTCTGGGCGCTGGATGGATTTCCACACTAGAGATACCTTAACTAAGACATGCTTGCCTCCACTGGAGGAAGCCAGGCAGCCTCAGCAGGAGGCCACGCCCTCCAGGGCACTGGCCCAGGAGCGAGAAGAGAGCAGTTCCCTAGGGTTGAGACACAGAGGCAGGATCTCTTTTCCACAGAGGTGCATGCCCTGTTCTGGTCTGTTTCTCCTTCAGCTTCCTCTAAGGGCCACCAAGGGCCCAGACTGATGGCTTAAAGCCGCAAGGCTCCCATTCCTTTGCTAAACTCTGTGGTCAGCTGCTGCTTCTTTTGGGTGCTGGGATTGAACCCAGGGTCTCATACATGCTAGGCACGTGCTTTACCATTGAGCTCACCCCCAGGCCCAGCAGCTTCCTCTTGAACAAACCGACACTACTAAAAGCAAGGATGGAGGTTAGATGCAGATAAGGAAGGAAACTTGGGGAAAGGAGGAGGTCCCTTGGGGAATGGTTGAGAGATCTGCATATTGTGTCAAGCAGTGTTGGGCACAAAGGCAGGACTCATTAAACTCAGGTTCTTTTCAACCCCATGAGGAACTGCACCTGCCCAAGAGCCATATCTCCTAGTTACCAAGAGCTTGATACTGTACCTGCAAGTGGGCTACCTGGTTGGGCAGTAGCATGAAAAGAAGAGTCGCCTGGGAGCAGCAAAGACCCTGCCATGTCGAAGTGCCCCCTGCACCTGCAGCCTTGTGTGATCCCTGGGATCTGTCATCTCCAGGGGAGAGATAAGGAATCATAGGTTTAGAGCACCCAGAGCCCTTGTCTAGGCCCCACACCTGGGAGGTGGTAGACTTGGACTTGAACTTGGTCTGTGTGATTCCCAGGCTCTCTGCCCTTGTGGGCTCTCACACTCCAGACTGCAAGTGGGGTGAAGGGCTGAGAGGCTGCTCCGGAAGGGACTGTCCTCTCACAGGTCCTGCACACCGGACACCCTACATGGTGATACTCAAACCCCCTCCCCAGGCATGCAGGAAACACCAGCCACTGCAGCCCACACACAACCTCTTCATCTTTCTACTTACCGCAAAGGGAAAGCTGGAGATCTAAGTGGGAGCCCCATGGAATGTCTTGTGGGCAAGGGGTGGCATGACTTGATTTATTTTATTGGGGGAGGGTAGTAGGGATTGAACCCAGGAGTGCTCTACATCCCCAGCTACTTTAAATATATATATATATATAAATATATATATATATATATATGTATATGTATTTCGAAATTTGAGACACAGTCCTGCTAAGTTGTGGAGGCTGGCCTTGAACTTCAGATCCTCCTGCCTCAGTCTCCTGAGTTGCTGGGATTACAGGCATGCACCATGGTGCCTGACTACATGATTTGATTTATGATGCTATAAGTGTCCAATCTATCGCCACCGGAGAGAATATTTGGTATTAGTGAGATGTCCCACATACTTGACACAGGACCCTGTGACAGATGCTCACTACAGGGGCACAGTGGTTATGAGCAAGGGCTCAAGAGTCAGCCTTTAACTCCCATTCCGTCACCTCCCAGCTGTGAGACCTAGGCAAATGATCTCCTCTCAGTTATCTCAGTTTCTTTCCCCATCTTTTTTTTTTTTTTTTTTAAACTTTTTCTTGCAGTGATGGGGATCAAACCTAGGGCCTGTGCTTGCTAGACAAGTGCCCTATACTGAGCCACACCTCCAGCCCTCTCTTTCCCCACCTTAAAGTGAGGATAAGGATAAGAACAATTTCTAGGTGATACTAAGGCTGAAACAAGGTTGTGCATATGAAGTCAAGCACGTTAAAACTTAGCAAATATTGGTTCACCCTGCATGTCAAACAATCTCCTGCCCCACTTCCACTGCTATGGGTGACCAGTTCCACGTAGGCCTTAATCTGATAGCATCTGGAGTCTTCTGCTTCCTGCTTTGGGGCTTCTCTGATGTGCTGTGGATGGAGTCAGCAGACAAGTGTTTTCCCCTTTCTTCCCCCACGTAAATAATTCCCCGACATACTTCGGGAGGTCCCCGGGAGGCCCTGGGGCTGAAGCGTCCAGTCACCCATGGGGTGGTCAACTCAATGGCGCACCCTCCTGCTCTTCATTCCTGCTCCCTGGGATTATATACCTTAAGGAATCACCTGCACTTAAGCTTTTATTCCTCAGACTCTCCTTTTAGGGGAGCCCAGCTAAGATAATCCATCATTAAGATGATTCTACTTTCTTGGAAATGTTGCATTAGAGAAAACAGTGGAAAATAACAGAGGAGCCAGAAATATGAATATCCATGGCAAAGCTGCAGGAAAGGGATCTTTCTTGAGAGTAGGATGGACCCTTAACTGGAGCCTCAGTGTCATTTTCATTTATTCACTTGGGGAGCACAGGTCATGGAGTCATGGGGGAGAGGAAGTGTGTGCTGCAGGGGCCTGGGGAGCTTGGTGGTCTGGGATGATCCAAGTTCCAGCCCTGGGTCTGCCACTCCTACTGACTGTGTGATCCTGGGTACGCATCTACCTCTGGGCCTCGGCTTCCTTGTTTGTAAGATGAGGATAATAAGGGCCTGCTTCAAATGGTTACTCATACTGTGAGCCACAAGAATGTCAGTCGAAGGCTTAGCCCAGTGTCCTGCCCATGGTATGTGTTCATTCAGTATAACAGCCTTGGTCACTAGCTGAGAACTGGCCAGAACAAAATATCCCCTATTGCTTCACATGTGCAGATGTTCATCTCTTAGTATCTATGAGGAACTGGCCCCCAGACCTCTTCCACCCCCCAGACACCAAATCTGCAGGTACTTGAGTCTCGAATATAAAATTATGTAGCAATTGCATAGAAAATATGCACAGAATTTACACTGTAAATTATCTCTAGATCACTTTTAGTATCTCCCACAATGTAAGCTGTTGCTATACTGCAGTGTTTAAGGAACAACAACAAGAAAAAAGCCTATACGTTTGGGACGTTTTCCTCTCCAATATTTTTGATCCACAGCTGATGGAATCTGTGGCTGTAGAAGGTCAGCTGTACTTAGCTTAAACATCAAAATGGCAAACCTCTTGAAGGTGGTGACCAAAGGAGGAGTTTGTCATCAATAGGTACATTATCCCTTTCCCTGTGGTGCTCGGTTTCCCTGCCAGGTGAGCGGAGGCTTAGCTCCTAGGATTTGCTTACCCTCCATACAGGTCAGTTCCCAGACTCTGAGACAGGTGTGTGTGCAGGAAGTTTAGCAGGACTACTCTGGAGCCACCACTGTGACCTAGGAAGCACCAGCCCACCCCAGAGAACTCTGATGTTGGAGTGGCCTTCAGGCTCTCTCTGAGTTTAAATCCCGCCCCGCCCTGTCAGTGGGCGCGCAGCTTTCCGCTGATGGCTCTCTTCACCAGGTCAATTCCCTGAAAGGGCTGGCAGTTGAGCACTGCTAGCAACTGAGGTGAGAAGTCCTGGTGGGGGGATCTGGGTGGGACAGCATCTACTACACCTCCAGCAGTCCTGGGTGGCTTTGGAGAGGGGCATTCACTGCTAGTTCTCTACCTAACACTCACTTTCCTTAGTAAGTGGAGCCTGATTTAATTGGGAACAGCATTAATAAACAGTATTAATACTTCCCAATGGATGTGGGCCAAGGGACCCCCATTCTGAGCTGAGACGTCAGTAGGAATCTGGGCTTCTGATGGCATCACGGAGCCATGGAGAAAATGAAAGGCTTTATTTGCTTAAGCCACCGTACTCAGGCATCTCTGTTGCATGCAACCAAACAGACCATAATGGTTGAGAGAGGCATATCACACATCCTGCTTAAGAATATGGTCCTTCAAGTTAAGAGGACACAGCTTGAGTCCCAGCTCTGTTGCATATGGGGCATCTCAGACTAGAGACTCCATCATGCTTCCTTTTTCTATGTTGTGGAAGTGACAGTAGTACCTAACTCTTGTCTCAACATATGACACTAAGGTCACCAATTTGTTCTAGTTTGCTTGGGACTTCTTCAGGTGTTAGCACTGAAAATCTTGCATCTTGTGCAAACTTCTCAGTGCCAGGCAAACAGGGACAGCTGGTCAACCTATTTATTACAACACATCCTCCAACTGCCTTGCTTCCTTTGCAGATGCAAGGCTTGTCCCTGAAAATGAAAACGGTCTTTGATGCTGCCCCCTAGTGGTGTAGAAGAATATGACACCACTGCAAAGGTAAGTTTTACATGACAAGGTCTTTAACAAAATCAGCAAGCCACAGATGGTTACAGGCAGAGTTGGAATCATTCTAACCATTTAAACTTGAATTCATTACTTCCATCACCTCACTATGTTATACCGTTCAGTGATATGCACCAGCAGATATTCTATCTAGTAGGTCTACTGAAAAGATTAAATGGAATAGTGCAGGTAAAGTGCTTTTCCAGGGTATCCCAGCCTTTTCGTGGTATCTCGTGGCAAGAGCTCTTTAAAATTCACTGGTGTCCCATCAAGTTGGACTGGACTCTGGACTCTGACTCTTTGGAAAAGTATCATCACCCCTGAATCTGTTTCATTTGTGTTAGAGTCATAGAACTTTCCTCAGTGTTGTGAAGGGTTGTGGAGCCGCGGAAGGAAGCAGGACTCTGGGTTAGCACCTCTACTGCTGACAGCTTTGCAGAAGCCAGGCCTGAGGCCATCCCCCTGCCCAGGGCCTCTGCAGGAGCAGTGCTGGTGCCCCAGCCAAACCTCTTCCTCATCAAGGCCAGTCTCAGCTGACAGCTGGGCTTCAGAGTCCAGGAAGGCCTGACCAGCCACTGTGATGAATTCATCTGAGCTGGCTCCTGACAGCCACCAATATAATCCAAACATTCAGTTCAATAGCCTTGAGCATTGGGAGGGTGCTGGTGTCCAGGCCGGCCTCTGTACTGGCTGCTATACTAGGAAAGCCAGGACGCCAGGTAGAGCCCAGCTGTTTTCTGCTTTCTATTTGTGGTTGTGTTTTAACTCACTAGGGCAACACCCAGCCTGGTCAGGACTGTGGGCTGTTCAGAGGCTTCTAGAAGAGCCGCAGAAACAGAAGCATGCTGTCCTGCTTCTCCTCCATCAGCCTTAGAGTTCCAGGAAAAGGAATCGCCTACATCTTCCAGAAAGTCTAACTCGGCCACACCCCTGAAGACCCCCATGTCAGCTTAACTGTCTATTTGAAAGGCTATTTATTATTGATAGCCTATAATTAAGTTCTTCAGTTCTGTTCAATAACAAGTTAGAGGAAAAGTACTCATGTCAATAGGTACCTGTAGCTCCACTGAAAACTGCTCAGCTGGGCTAGAAAATCTGTAAGGCTCCGGCCCCTGCTTTGTTCTACACAAAGTCTTATGGTCCTGTTTTAATGCTGGCTTTCAATTTCAATTTCATGCATTTTTAATGAGACTTAAAATATGTCTCATCTATCTCATGGCTACCTCAACATGGAAATACCTCTAATACACTGTTAAGAGAGGCAAGTCCATGGGAAAAACTTTGAAGGCATACTGTTAAAGGAAACCAGGTAATGAGATATATATATGTTTTTTTTTTAAAGAAGCAAGTCATAGAAGAATATAAAGTGATCTTGTTCCTATTTTTAACTTATATATTTCTGCTTTTATATAGAAATTTCCAGAAAAGATATCTGTCAAATAGTTCATAGTGTTACCTCTGGAGGGGGAATTAGAGGATGTGATTCTGTGAAATACACATTTGGTCTTTGTCCCCATCTTCTCTTAAAGCCCTTGGAATATTCAAAGCAATAATATCTTTTTGCATACTTCAGTGAGCTGGCTGATGGTGGGCAACCCCTACTTAGGTGGCTTTGGCAGAAAGACCCACAAAGATGAGAGGGTTGGGATTTTTAGCTCTACTCCCCAACTCGAGGAAGGGAAGAGGAACTGAATGTTAATTGATGACCGGTGACTAATGATTTAACCAGTCATGCTTATGCAAAGAAATTTCCATAACAACCCAAAGGGCAGGGTGTGAGGAGCTTCTGGATAGCCGGGCACATGGAGGTTCCTGGAGGTGGCAGCCAGGACAGGGCACTCAGTTCCTGGTCTCTTCCCCACCTCATCCTGTTTGTCTGTAGCCTTTTAAGGTCCTTTATAATAAACCAGTAAATGCTTCCCTGGATTCTGTGAATCACTTGAGCATATTAATTAATAGAACCCAAGGAGGGGAGGTGAGAACCTGTTTATAGTGGGTCAGTCAGAAGTACAGGTGAAACTACCTGGGGTTGCCATTGGCATCTGAAGGAGGGGTGTGTGTGAGGGGGGGTGGTTCTGGGGCTGAACCCTCAACCCATGGGATCCGACACCATCACCAGTAGGCAGTTTGAGGACAGGATTGAACTAGAGGACACCCAGGTGCAAAACGAATGCTTCCTTGGTGTGTGGGGAACATCTGCACACACCGAGTTTCCAGAGTGTGTTGGAAGAGCACCCTGGGAGTCTGAGCCTTGTTCTTCCCCTCTGACCAGTGAGAGTATCAGTTCTGAAGTTGTTTTTCAGTATTGTTTGATTACTTTCCAGTCCACATATATTGATTGTAATCATAAACACAAGAAAGCTCAATATATACATGTGCACACCCAGACCTGTCACGCATGAAGCCATTAGACCATGGCCTAGAAATTGAGGATTATACCCCTCAACCTCCGCTCAGGGCTCCAACTTTGCATGGAATGAGGTGGTTCAGAATTGAGACTGGGGAACATATTTTAATGCAGTCACAGGAGGCAAAACATTATCTACATTTTTGATGTTGGCTCATAGCCACAACATTTACTTTTACTGACAGATGTTGAGAATCGATTTTTTTTTTGTACGGGGGGGGGGTACTTAACCACTGAGCTATACCCCCAGCCTTTTTAAAATTTTTTTACTTTGAGACAAGGTCTTGCTAAGTTGCTTAGGGCCTTTCTAAATTGCTGAGGCTGGCTTTGAACTTGTGATCCTCCTGCCTCAGCCTCCTAAATTGCTGGGATTACACGCATACACCACCATGCCTGGCAAAGGCCTGGTAAGAATTTTTTTTTTTAAGTCTTCTAATTTGCTTTTATTTTTAAATCTTCAAGCTGTTTTTAATTAACTATTCTAATTCAGATACATTGCAAGTGGGTGCAAGAAATCTGAAGAGGCCTTAAATGCTCCAGAGAGGACGTGATTCCCAGCACTAAGCACAGCAGGAAAGATAAATTTTAAAAATATCATTTCTCACTTAAAAAGAACTAGAGTGACCTATGAATACACACCAGTTGCACAGGATAAGTACTCTTCAAAAATTTATTTATAGAAACAGATGTCAATTGCAACATTGGACAAAAATCAAGAAGGGGCTGGAATTCCACCAACACTGGAGAATCGCACTTAGACTTTACATTTCCTTGAAGGGAACTAGCACCATTAATTCAAAATCACAGATTTAATAATAATTGCTTCTAATATATAAAATACCTTAGAAAGATTATTATTGAGTAACAAAGTTCTAAAAACGGTATTTAGAAATCAATCGGAATTTGCCATTTGAAACTGACGAAAATGGTTTAAAAATTGATCCAGTTCTAGGGCTTGTCAAAAGGAACCAGCCATCATTGTCTTTTTGGAAAAAAAGTGTCTGAATTCAGCTTCTGGCCTTCTTCCAACCACCAAGCAGGTGCAGCAAATTGAATATGACTATAGGAGTAACAGCATGTCTAAAACTGGTCTTAGAAAATATTTTCCCAGACTATAAAAATACTAAATGGAATACAAAAATTTCAGCATACACAGCAAATAGACTACAGCAGACAGATATTTCAAACATACTTAAAACTATCTTGTACCACAATCGTCATGAACATCAAGTATTATTCTAGTCATTTCTCTATGGTTTGTTTGGATTCTCTGTCCCCCATCCCTTATGTTTTGTTAGTGGTGGACCAGATTCTGTTTCCAGCAGAAGTTACTGGAGGAAGGAACCATTGAATAATTCTTGGTATTCAGCTGGTTCTCAAAGTGCTGAGAGTGCAATTATAGTAGAGCCTATTTTTTAAATCAGGGGTCAGCACACTGTACCCTGTGAGCCACCGTGGGCCACTCCCTGTTTTGTGCGGCCGGTGCACACAACCACACTAACTTCTTTGTGTTGTCTGTGGTTGCTTTTACGTTGCTGGGGCAGAGGTGAGAAGCTGTAACAGAGACGGTGTGTGGCCTTTTGTTCTGCACAGTGTAAAATATTTGCTCTCTGGCCCTGTATGGAAAGACATTTGCCAACCCCTGTTTTAGACAAATCCCTTCTGGAAATTTTTTACTGAACAAGGACGAGGTAAAAGTGTCCGAGATTAAGAAGATTTTGGCTAAGATCTGCTGGTTCTATGGCAGGCCAGGAGAATACAAACTCGGATTGGCAACTTTGGGTAGTGGATATTAATCTGGCATTCTAAGCAGCCTGACTCTGATCAAGTACCTTCTTTTTTCGGCGTACTGGCCATTGTGTACCGAGTAACTCACGTACCAGATTATGACAATGTGCTTCGTGTTCAGTCCGAACCACCTCTGTGGCTCCCAAACTCAATTTTTCACCTTTAAAAATCAATCCTTTCATACCTTTAGCAACAGACAGAAGTAGAAGCAAACCCTGCCCAGCCCTCTGTTTCAATATAGGTACTCCCCTGGTGCACCCTGCACCTTTAGACTCCTTCCCTGTGACAGGCATCATAATAATTAGTACTACTGCTGTCCAGGGCCACAAACATGTCCCTTTTGACAAAGCGGACCAAGTTCTCAAAAGGACACATGGGCTTGGAAGAGCGCTTGTGGTGGTCCTGGCAGAAGGAGGTGTGGAATGTGACGTCGACTCCATTGTAAAGAATCCGGACCGAATGTTCACTGGGCTTCTCTCTGTCTTGCCAGAGCTCAAAGATCAGCCTGGCTGCAAACCTCGGGAACCTGGCTTCCGAAAGGCCCAAGGCACTGAGAACTGGGGACAGAGTGACGTCGTGGGCAGAGTAGAGGGTAAAGATCTCATCTTTCCTGCCCTCGGCAGTGCGCTGCATCCGGTCGATGGTTTGATTCAGGATGGGGTGGGCACCCAGCAGCGAGTACCCCAGGTACAGTCGCTTCTCACGCCTCTCTTTCTCGTCCTCTATCTGGTGCATCTTGATCACCTTGAAGTGCTCCATGTCAAAACAGCCGCTCCTGGTGCAGGGGAAGCTGACATTGTGGCAGAAGTGACAAAGCATGGAGTCGATGGGATTGGCGGCCCGGAGCTGCTTGGTGGGGATGTCCACGATCCTGGCCATCTCCCTGTAGGTCTGCTCCAGCTGGCTGTTCTTCAACCGCAGGAGGTACTGGCGACGCTGCTCCTTTTCCAGATACTGGTTTCTCACCGGGCAATAGCAGTTTCCGGAGCAGAAGAGCACACTTGGCTGGTGCCTGAAATAAATCTTCTTCCAGTCGAAGTCTGGGAGAAAGCCGTAGAGCAAGGCCAGCCCACTCTGCAGCGTGCGGCTCCTCCCAGTGGTCTCCAAGTAAAGCTGGTCCGGGGACCAGTCACTTGGCAGGAGTTTGTGTTTCTTCAGGTAGATGTCCCTCAGCAGCTGGCCATTTTGCAAATGCTGCACAATTCCTGAAACACAGGGTGACACAGGCCTTCCTTACTCCCAGCTTAGCCAAGGGGACGGCAAGGGCAAGGGCAAGTCTGGAATGTGTCAGACCCGTGTAAGATAATAGAATCAATCCTGAATCCCTACAGGAAGGAAATGGCAAGAATGGGCTCTCATCAGCCTGTGATGGGAGTCCACTAGGGGATGGGCAGAATGGGTATGGCCTTTGGGGAAGCACAGGGACCTTCTACCTCCCTCCCTCCCGCTGGGCTGGCCTCTTTTCTGAGAGAAGCACTGGGACTGGCAGGCTCTAGAGGGTATGAATCACCCAGCCGGTGGTCATCTAGGCTGTGCCTGGCATGGACCCAAGGACAGCCTTCTCCCTCTGCCTGGGGACATAATAATTCTGTGTATGGGGATGGCTCCCCAGAATCTGTCAGGGGGAGATGACTGCTGGTTGTCCTCACTGCTGGGACAATTCCCTCCTTCACTATTTCCCCTAGACTGCCCAACCAAAGGCTCTCTGCTAACCTGTCGGGAACATGCTGCCTGGATCTGCTCAACAAAGACGTGCTCTGATTTTGCGTGATCTTTTAGATACCTAGGAGAATATTTTTAAAAAGCAAAGCAAAGAACAGTATGTTTTTTGTGCTCCTTAAAAAAAAAAAA
>JAJEJO010050249.1:949-11221 GCA_020662805.1 Glaucomys volans
GGTGGCTGAACCCAAAAGAAGGTTGCACCCTTCCTAGACATTTTGGGCAGTGTAGTACAAGAGTGGAAGCAACCATTTGGGAAAACTTTTAATTCAAATTTTACCATATAGGTACATGCTTAATTCAGTCATTTGTTCCTTTGACAAATATTAATTGATTACTTACTGTATATCAAGTACTTTTATAGGTACTGAGGAGGATAAAGTATTTCAGAAGAGCTATGGAAAATAAGTCAGAGTTAGGCATGGATGGAGAAGGTGTTAAGTGTATATTTTAATTAGGAAAGTCAGTGAGGACTTCTGAAGAGGTGGCATTTTAGTTTAGAGCTAAGTGAAGTAAGAGGTGGGGCCATAGAAATATCTAGGGGAAGAGAATTCCAGGAAGGGAGAAGAGTCACTAATATTGGAAATATATTCTGATTTTACAAAAGGAGTTTTGAGGATAATGGAATTTTAAAGATAGGGTTTTGTTTTATGAACAACTTTTCAGGAATATGTTTGCTACATAGAAGAATATATATGCTCCAAAATGCAGGGTGGGTGAAAAAATGACCTGTTAGCATTTTGTAATCATAGTACTAAAATCAAGAAGAAAAAGGAAATGTTTAAAAAGTGGTGGATAATCCCATTGACCTGGGAGGCTCAGGCAGGAGAATCCAGGTTTGAAACCAGTTTCAAACTTAGCAAGACCCTGTCTTTAAAAAAAAGACCAGGGTGTGGCTCAGTGGTAGTGGGCTCTTGTGTTCTATCCCTACTTAACCTCCCACACACCAAAAACTGGTAGCTATCAGGAGAATTATTATGATTTTTCAGACTTCATATTTTTATAACTTTTTTTCCTGATTACACGTTAGGGAAAAAATTAGGATTTTTCTATTTCTGAGAATGATATTACATAAAAGTAAACTGCAGTCTTACCGATGATTATAGATGCAAGCATTACTTTTAAAAAGTAATACATATATAAAATAGTCATATTTAATTCAATTACCAAATAGACTTTGGATATATAGAAATAATTTAATATTAAGAAAATTATTATAATTTGTCAGTAGCAGATAAGATTCTTGATGAAATAGTATTTTATAAAATTCAGTATCCATTCTTGATAAAAGTTCTTTAACATGAATGTAGATGTGTATTTCCTTTACATTATAAAAAAGAGTTGATAAGCTGTGAATAGTGGTGCATGCCTATAATCCCAATGATTTGGGAAGCTGAGGCAGAATTGTAAGTTCATGGCCAGTCTCTGTAATTTAGACCAAATCTCAAAAATAAAAAATTTTTTAAAAAGGACTGTGTATGTAGCTCGGTGGTACAGTATTGAACCCCTGGGTTCAACCCCCAGTATAAAAAAAAAGAAAAAAATATTACTACTACCTAATAAATCAAGAACTAGTATCTGTTTAATGATGAAGTACTTAGAGCACTTCATTTAAAATTGTAGAGGAGATAGGATAGTCTCTACCTTTTGTAAAAAAACTTTAACAAGGCCGGGCGCGGTGGCGCACGCCTGTAATCCAAGCGACTTGGGAGGCTGAGTCAGGATCGCGAGTTCAAAGCCAGTCTCAGCAACTTAGCGAGGCCCTAAGCAACTCAGTGAGACCCTGTCTCTAAATAAAATACAAAATAGGGCTGGGGATGTGGCTCAGTGGCTGAGTGTCCCTGAGTTCAATCCCTGGTTCCAAAAAAAAAGGGGGGGGGGGGAATTAATACTGAAAAAAAAAGGGGGGGAGGTTTTAATTAAAAACAGAACAGTAAACAAGTTCTAGAGGACATTGCCTTCAGAGAAACAAATTAGGAGTTTTTCCATTTTGGATTATGATGGAATAACAGACCAGCATAAACAACTAGTAGAATCGACAAAGCATATGAAACCATAGTTAGGACACATTGAACAGCTAAGCAGTATTGAACTGTGCTCCCTGAGAGAAGAGAAGGGCGTCTCTGTGACTGAAGTAGCTAATTGCCACTTTCTGGGCTACAGTGTAGGGAAAAGGGACCTAAGCAGAATGTGACTGTCTCACTCAAGTAAGAAAACAAAAATGTGAATTTGGAGAGGCTGAAGTGACTCGTTAAAGGAGTAGCATATCTAAAAGGAAAAAGCGTCCCTAAAGAAACACGAGAAAGTGCCCTGGGCTTCCCTCAGCCTGTAGCTTATTACTCATTTGTTGGAGTGTAGGAAACTCCATGATGCTAGGTAAAGAATTATCAAAAAGGCATAATCCCAGTAATTTACTGAAAAATTTAAAATTCCTCAGGACTGGGAGATATGGGCATTCCAGACAACTAGAATGGAGAGTCCTTGTTGAATGCCCAGGGACATCCAGAAGACTGTGTCAGACTAACCTAGCTCTAGAATTAAGGATGGTCTAAATTAAAGATTTAAAAATAGGCCTCAAAAGTTGATCTAGAGGCTGGGGATGTAAATCAGTGTTAGAGCACTTGTCTAGCTTGTACAAGGCCCTGGATTTGATCCTCTTTCCCCTGAAAAAGTTGATTCATAAATATTTGTCATGATACTTAAAGACACCAAAATGCATCACCTGACAATGTAAAGTTTCTGTAAAAGAACCAAGTAACACTTCTAGAGATGAAATGCATTCTGTCTGAAAAAAAAATTTCATTAGATAGATAGGATTAAAAAAACTTAGGTACAATAGACGGAAGGATCAAAAAGTAGCTTAGGTACCATAGAAGAAAAATCAGTAAATTTGAAGAAAGCCATGGAAACAACATTAACAAATCACAGAGAAAAAAAGAGGAAGAAACAAAGGAATAGTCACTAGGATTGGTGGTGCACGCCTGTAAGCTCAGTGACTTGGGAGGCTGAGGCAGGAGGATGCAAGTTCAAAACCAGCCTAAGCAATTTAGTGAGACCCTGTCTCTAAATAAAATTTAAAAAAGGGCTGGGGATGTGGCTCAGTGGTTAAGCAACCCTGGGTTGAATCCCAGTACCCGCCAAAGGAGGAACAGATACTCTGTTATCTGTGGGACTTTAGGTTGTCTTAACATTCTTGTAATTTGAATCCCAAAGTGAGAGAAAAGGAGAGGAACAAAAGAAAATATATGAAGAAACAATGATCATAAATTTCCCAAACTTGATGAAAAGATTAGACCTATTGATTCAGGAATTTTCAACACCATGCAGGTTAAGGTGGAGAACAAATAGACACTCAAGCACATTATGATAGAACTGCTGAAAGCCAATGTCTGAGAAAAAAATCTCAAAAGCAGCCACAGGGAAAAACTTACTCCATTCAGAAGAACTAAGATAAGCATTTCAGATGTCTTTGCTGAAATATGCAAGTCGGAGGATAATGATATCTTCAAAATATTGTAGGAATAAAACTATCAACCTGCAAGTATATATCCAGAAAAGAACTGTCCTTCAAAATGAATTTTTTCCAGACAAACAAAAGCTGAGAGAATTTATTACCATCATATCTATCCTAAAAGAAATGTTTAAAATAAGTTCTTTAGGCAGAAAGTAAATGATACCATCTGGAAACTTGGATCTACATAAAGGAATAAAAACACTGGACAAATGGTTAATGTGTGGGCAAATTTAAAATTCTTTGGAAAATCTATTAGAATGTTTATTTTAGTAAGAACACGTAATATGATATTAACCCTCAACATTTTTCAGTGCATAAAATGAGTTTTGCATTTTTAAAAAGGTAATTGTTCAAGGCAAAAATAAAAGCAATGTATTATAGAGTTTATAATGTGAAGAAGTCAATGTATGACAGTAGACTGAAAGGGTGAGAGGAGAGAATTGGAAGGATACTATTACAACTTTTTTTTTTTAAGTTTTTTTTTTAAATATTTTTAGATGCTGATAGAACTTTATTTTATTCATTTGTTTATATGTGGTGCTGAGAATTGAACCCAGTACCTCACACTTGCTAGGCAAGTGCTCTTCCACTGAGCCACAACTCCAGCCCCATATTACAACTTTTTTTAAAAAATTTATTTTTATGTGGTGCTGAGGATCAAACTCAGGGTGGCACACATGCCAGGCAAGCACTTCACCACTGAGCCACAACTCCAGCCCCTATTATAACTTTTGTTGAACATAAAGTAGCATGTTGGGCCGGGCGTGGTGGCGCACGCCTGTAATCCAAGCGACTTGGGAGGCTGAGTCAGGAGGATCGCGAGTTCAAAGCCAGCCTCAGCAACTTAGCGAGGCCCTAAGCAACTCAGTGAGACCCTGTCTCTAAATAAAATACAAAATAGGGCTGGGGATGTGGCTCAGTGGCCGAGTGTCCCTGAGTTCAATCCCTGGTTCCAAAAAAAAAAAAAAAAAAAAGCATGTTGTTTGTAGGTCAACTGGAAAGTTAGGAAGCATAATGTAAAATCTAAAGCAACCACTAAGAAATAAAGCAAAGAAACATAGCTAGTAAGCCAGGGCTTGAAATGAAATTGGTACTAAATAATACTCAGTTCAGTGAGCAAAGAACATTGTTTGATGGTAGACTTAAACCCAGTTTTGTTGATATTAAATGTGAATATTCTAAACATTTCAATCAAAAGGTAGATTGGGTTTTGTGAAGCCACACCTTTTTATGGTTCATATAAGAAATTCGTTTTAGGAATAGAAGCAGTTTAAAGGTAAAAGTATAGAGCAGTGTGCAGTGGCACACACCTGTAATCCCAGCAACTGGGAGACTGAGGCAAGGAAGATTGGAAATTCAAAGCCAGCCTCAGCAACTGAGCCAGACTCAGCCTCCAAAATAAATTTTCAAAAGGGGCTGGTGATGCAGCTCAGTGGTAAAAGACCTCTGGGTTCAACTCTCAGTACCACCGAAAAAGTGAAAGTATAGAAATAGACACATATTATGTAAATATTAATCATAAAAAAGGTGGACTCCACTACCAGGGAAATAATGAAATTTCATAAATAATAAAAGAATCATTAAGCATAAGCTGACCAAACTGAAATAAAAGATAGATAAATCCACATATTAGTTGATTATATTGCAGCATTTCCTCTCAGTAATGGACAGAATATGTATACACAAGATCAATAAGGCTTTAGAAGATTTGAATGACATTACCATTTTATTTCACCTATTGGACATTTATAGACTCTGTGCAACTGCAGCAGAATACACATTGATTTCAAGCTCACATGGTCAGTTAGCCTAGATAGGTTGGCTATAAAACAAATCTCAGTGATTGAAATAATATGGAGAAAATTACATGACTAAAAGAGAATTTAACTAGAAATTAGCAACAAAAAAATTCTTGCAAAAAATCAGTATAGGTTACCAAATTTGCCGAATGCAGAAGCAACATTATGTGATCATATCAAAGGCTACAGAATCCCTTTGCCAAAATTCATCATCTATTCGTTATACATATAACACCCTGAATAAATGTTAAAGGGCAATTTCCTCAACCTGATAGAGTGCATCTGAGAAAAACTCACAGTAAACATTGTACTGATGGTAAAGACACTGTTTTTTCCTTGAAGTTTGAGAGCAAGTTTGACTGCTCTAACTGTTGCTTTTCCACGCTGCACTGGCAGCATTGCTACAAGTCAAGAGAAAAAAAAAGTCTACCCTCATGTTGGTATTCTTAAGAAGTAGTAAAATTGTCTTTCTAGATGATGTGAATCACATGTGTGCACATTTCCAAGAAACCTAACACAACTCTTAGAACCCAGACATTTAGAATGGTCAGAGGATACAAGGTAGATACGTAAGAACCAAATATTATTATGTGTACTAGCAACATATAGTCAAAAAATAAAATTTAAAAGGCAATATTATATAATAGCATCAAAATCATAGGATGTGTTTGAAGAAATGAAATAGGTTTATGAAAGACCTGTACATAATAAACTAAAATACTGTTGAGAGAAATTAAGGACTTGGAATAAATGGAGAGAGAAACCTTGTTTATGGATTAGCAGACATATTGTGGTTAAGAACCAGTTGAAGAACTGACGTATCTGACTTGACAACTTACTGTAAGCACCACTGATTGAGATGTTATTGTATGGGGGTACCAAAAGACATGTGGATCAATAGAGCATAATCTAGACCCAATCTAGACCCAATACATGACTGCTTGATTTTCAGTAATGGAATTAAGTGGAATAATATGATTCAGGGCTGGGGATATAGTAGAGTGATAGCCTCACATTCATAAGGCCCTGGTTTCAATCCCCAGCACCACAAAAATAAATAAATAAACAATAATACGATTCAATGGAGAAAGGATAGGCTTTTTAAGAAATGGTGAGCCAGGCATGGTGGCGCACGCCTGTAATCCAAGCAGCTTGGGAGGCTGAGGCAGGAGGATCGAGAGTTCAAAGCCAGCCTCAGCAACTTAGTGAGGGCCTAAGCAACTCAGTGAGACCCTGTCTCTAAATAAAATACAAAATAGGGCTGGGGATGTGGCTCAGTGGCCGAGTGTCCCTGAGTTCAATCCCTGGTTCCAAAAACAAAAACAAAAACAAAACAAAGAAATCATGGTGGAACAACTTATTATCCATATGCAATAAACCACAATTGTGGTTTCTTTTCTCAACATTGTGTACAATGAATAACTCAGAATCGGTTATGGACTTCATACAAACCAAACTGAAAACTTGTGGAAAAAAATACAAGAGAAAAGTTTTTCAGTCTTGAAATAGGCCATAATTTTGTAAATTGAGCACAAAAAAACATGAATTTAAAGAGAGTGATGAATTGAACTTCATTAAAATAAAAAAATTTCTGCTCTTATTCAGGTGCAGTGGCACACACCTATAATCCCAGAGCTAGGGAGCATGAGACAGGATGATTACAAGTTCAAAGCGCAGTGCTGAGTAACTCAGGGAGACCCTGTAAAGTACAAAATAGGGCTCATGAGGTGACTCAGTGGCCAAGTGCCCTGAGTTCAATTCCTGGTACCACCCACCCCTCCCCGGAAAAAAAAAAAAAAAAAAAAAACTCTTTAAAAATTTCTGTTGTGAAAATGAAAGTGAAAACCAAAGATTGGAAGAAGATATTCAATACATATACTGACAACAGACTTTGTATTAGTATAATAAAATTATGGAGTCTATTTTATAAAGAAAAGAGGTTTATTTAGCTCACAGTTCTGGAGGTTGCCATTTTCTGTTCGACTTCGGTGAAGGTCTAATAGTAGATGGCATCATACTGATGGGAATAAATGCAGGAATGAGAGGTCACCTGGTGAGACAGGAACCCACTGTGGCCAAGGAGTGCAAGGCTCACTTGTATAACTCCCTCAGGGTCTCATAAAAACTACCTTAAACCCTTTCTAGAATAATACCTCCGGGCCTAAAAACATCCCAGTAGGGTCAGTAAGTAATCTCTTAAAAACCCATTACTTCTTAACATTGTCATACTGACAACCAACCATCCATTACATCTTTGAGGGACAAACTTAAAATGTATCTAAACAATATATTCAGAAAATAAAAAAATAAGACAGAGATAACCCATTAAAATACACTGAAGAGTTAAATAGATAATTATACAGATGACCAGTAAGCACTTATTAAAATGCCCAATATTATTAACCATCAGAGAAATGCAAATTAAAATCACAAGAAGATCCTACTATAAATTTGCACAGAATAATGATAATTACAGAGTGAAACCACATGTTGGAAAGGATGTGGAGCAGCTGGAACTCTCATACATTATGAATGGGATTGTAAAATAATATAACCACTTTGGAAAATAATTTGACAAGTCTTTTTAAAGTTAAGTGTGCAAGCTGGGCACGGTGTTCACAGGCCTATAATCCTAGTGATTTGGGAGGCTGAGGCAAGAGGATCACAAGTTCAAGGCCTTCAGCAACTTAGTGAGGACCTTAGCAACTCAATGAGACCCTGTCTCAAAAAAATAAAAAAGGGCTGGGTATGTGGCTCAGTGGATAAGTGCCCCTGGGTTCAATCCCTATCACCATAATAAATAGATAAATAAAATCAACTGCATGAGTAACATGATCTCATAATTAGACACCTAGGTAAATAACAAATGGAATGGCAGGGAAGGGAAGAGCAGGGAAGTTCATAGCATAACTATAGAAAGACAGGTAAATGGATTAAAAATTGGTTTAGCTACAGTGGCATTTTCAGAAATAAAAAGAAATGAACTATGGACACAGAAAACGTATAAATATCAACTTTTAAAATATTGGATTCACCTACCTGGGAGGCTGAGGCAGGAGGATCAAAAATTTGAGACCAGCTTGAGCAGCTTCGACTTTGTCTCAAAATGTAGAAAGGGCTGGAGATATAGTTCAGTGTTAGAGGGGCACAGGTTCAATCACCAGTACTAGAAAAAATGAAATCAGACGTAAAAGAGGACAAATTGTTGATTCCAATATGAAGTTTTAGAGAAGGTAGAACTGTAAGGATAGAAATCTATAGGTTTAGATTGATGGTTGTGTTGCCAAGGCTTGTCTTTGGGGTGCTGAGTGATTTAGGGGTACAAAGGAACTTTCTGGTATGCTGTATTTCTTGACTGTAATAGTAGTTACAGGCATATCTGCATTTGTGAAAATTCATAGACTATACACTTTATGGGTGCATTTTATTTATATAAATATGGCTGATAAAGTTGATTAAAAATAAGATTTAAATAAAAACATTCTTATCTGCTGAGGCAAATTCAGGTTCGTGTTATGCAGATGGTATTTCTTAGAATTCTCAAATGATTTCTTATTGGTTTTAAGTTTTTGTTATTGTTCTAATTGTTATTTTTAAATGAAAAAATAGAGGTATTTGATGTTTCTTATAAAAAATAAACTCAGACATACTAAGAAAATAAAATGCCATCTTTGCTCACCTCTCTCCCACAAGATTGTTAAAAGCTTGAGGTATATTTTTCTAGACTTTGAATGTATAAACTGAATTTCTGTAGAAGTGGAATTATACAGTAGTACTGTCTAGTAGCCCATCCTGCTCCCTGACTTCTTTATATTATGCATAGTTTTCCATGCCAATATATGGATATCTGCCTTAACTTATTGCCTGTGCAGTCTCTCATGGTATAGATATAGGTCTGTTTATTCAACCTCTTTCTAATTATTTTTTTTGTTATTGTTTATTCATTTTGGATTTTATTTTGGCATTGTGAACATCTAGGAGAGGGGTCTTTTTTTTTTTTTTTGTACTGGGGATTGAACTCAGGGGCACTCAACCACTGAGCCACATCCCCAGCCCTATTTTGTATTTTGTTTAGAGACAGTCTTACTGAGTTGCTGAGGCTGGCTTTGTACTCGCCATCCTCCTGCCTCAACCTCCAGAGGTGCTGGGATTATAGGTGGGTACCACCTCATCTAGCTGATTAGGGGTCTTGAAATGGTTTGCCTAGCAAGCTAGTGATATTTTTATTTGAAATGACTTCTGGGAGTTAACGGTGGGAGGTGGAGGGGGTTAGTTCACCCAAAATCTGCCACATAGTTTAGTTTTGATAAGGCTTTTGAAGGTGGCCTTCCTCTACCACAAAAGAAAAAATATGCAACAAATTGATGTATTTTTTTTTTTTGGAACCAGGGATTGAACTCAGGGGCACTCGGCCACTGAGCCACATCCCCAGTCCGGTTTTGTATTTTATTTAGAGACAGGGTCTCACTGAGTTGCTGAGGCTGGCTTTGAACTCGCAATCCTCCTGCCTCAGCCTCCCAAGTGCTGGGATTACAGGCGTGCCCCACCATGCCCGGCTCTGATGTATTCTTTACATACTCCTTAATTTCATGGCTGTCCCTGGAAAACAGTGATAACCACTGTCTTTAGCCATTTTATTGTATTTGTTTTTGTAAACTTGTAATACCTGGGGAAAATGACTAAGTACATATAAAAGCACTTTGTAGGTGAACAGTTTAGATGGCGCTCATGTGGCCCTTTTGTAAGTGTGTGTATGAGAGAGAGAGAGGCGTGATTGAACCCAGGGGTGCTCTACCACTGAGCCTCATACCCAGCCCCTTTTTATTTTTGTATTTTGAGACAGGATCTTGCTACGTTGCCACAGCTGATCTCCAGACTGGCCTTGAATGGGTGATCCTTTGGCCTCAGCCTCCCAAGTTGGGGAGGTTTTAGGCATGTGCCAGTGCACCTTTGTCTTGCCTCTTTAAACAAAGAATCTCCTCAAATGGAAGTTTTCAAGTCACTGTATAGAAAGGTTGCCAGCCAAAATACGGGACATTCAGTTAAATTTCAATTTCAGATAAATAGCAAGTAACATTTTACTTATTTCCCAAGTATTACATGGTGCTTTTTTTTTTTTTTTTTTTTTTTTTTTT